>CAVNYN010287306.1:0-14554 GCA_963692815.1 Nyctanthes arbor-tristis
CCATCTTAGTGCATTTGTCTATTGTAAACAAAAAAAGCCACACACATTTCATATAAATATGCAAATTAGACATCTAAACACACGGAACTAGCAGAATTTAATGATGCACATCCATCCAAAAACAGCACAAACAAAAATAGAGCATTCATGTGCTATAGCTATACTTATTTGCTTCTTACCTTTACACTAACTATGACCATCTTTACCAACAATTTTATTTTGTTAGATAGATACAAAGATTCATCTATTTAAGCAATCATTAGAATGAACAAAATCAAAATAATGCAAAATGCCAGGATTAATAAAGTTCACAAAAGATACGTGCAACTATTGGATTGCTTTTGAGGGATTTGTCGTGTTAGTGCTCCTCATAAGGCATAACTCTATAGTACGAAAAGCAATTCAATACCCTACGTTATCAAGAAATTACTTTTAGATGCCATGGTCAGTAAGTAGAGAAAAACCATCAATCCATGCTCCTCTAAACGACAAATATTTTACATAAAGAATTTTTCTTTTACATACAAACATATGATCATATGGCTAATTTCCATTTAAAAAGTAATTCAATAGACCAAGTTTCTATTCAAGCACAAAAATCACGGCAAATAAATCAAAATTCGAAGAAAATTACCATGTCTTAAGAACACAAATAAGCTAAAATCAGTAACCTTCAGGGGGAGAATCCTCATTAGTATTCAAGAACAAGAAATTCTCCAGCTTCAAGTCTTTGTGCATAACCCCGATGGAGTGGCAATCGTGCACCGCCATCACAATCTGCAGGCACAGGCCCGCTGCCGCCCACAATCTAAAATATATCGGTCTTCAAAGGGGAAAATGCTCATGTGAAAGAAAGAGCAGTTGGAACTGGTCAAATTTGAAGAGAAGAGAAACGAAAATCAGGGAAATTTTCAGCAATAAAGGAACAGAAAAAAGGACCTAACCTTCCCATGGTTGAGCAGAAAAAGATAGTGGCAACACATAGGTGGAGGACAGTGGCCGATTGTCAGAAATTGGAGAGACGGGAGGAGATGGGGGGAAACGCTGGTCATGGTCGATTGAAGGTTGGAGATGGGCGACGAACGATGGAATCAAATTGGGAAAGGAATTTGATAGGTTAGAAGCCCTAAATAGCATAACGCGGGTGATTGCAAGCAGCTCCCATGAAAACAAAGAAATTGGTAGGTTAAGATTCTTCCAAACTTACAGAATTCCCTTTCAAAAAAAAAAAAAATAAGGAAAAAAAAGAAAAATGAAAAAAAACTTATAGAATTTATTTATATGTATTTAAAAAAAGAAAAAAAAAGTTGGTGTTATATTTTTGGAAAATACTTATTGTTTATTTTAGTGTAGTAAATAATGTTAATTGATGCATGATTTACTTTCGCCCCTAATCAATTAATAGGGGCATTTTTATTGGCCCTAATTATCACTAATAGAGGCAAACTTACTTCCATCTCTATTAATTATTAGGGGCTTTTTTATTTGTCCCAATTATTGTAAATAGAGACTAAACATACTTCTGCCCCTAGTTCATTATTAGTAGGGGCATTTCTATTATTTTGCCTCTAATTGAGTGCCTCTAATACTCCCAAAGTTAATAGTGATTCGTTTATTGCTCGAGAAATTCTTGTACTTTATGTCGTCTTGTAATTTAGTTAAATGTACTTCAATTTTTGTCAATTAAGAACCGTTTTTCTTTCTTTAGTTGTCAATTGAGCGATAATCTGAAGATCTTTCAATGTTATTCAAGCAATCATTTCGTTATCGTCGACCATGTAGTTTTTATCGGGGTTAAATTTTTGCTGGATGTTACAATACTTCTTAAACTTTTTAAATATTTTTAAAAAAAGGTTTAAAAATAATAAAAAATATATAAAAAAAAGAAAACACCTAGCCCAACCTACCCTCCCCTCCCATCCCTTTTCCCAAGATTGGCCGCCGCGGGAATGGCAGCATTCCAGAAGCCAAAAGGTGAGGGAGAATCCCTCCATTTGCTACCAGAAATGGCAACATTTTTGCTACCATTTTCGGCAACAAATGGGGGGATTATCCCCCTTCTTTTCACCACTGAAAATAGCAATATTGGCCGCCAGAAAAGGAGGAGAATCCCCCCTCTTTGTTGCCTTAAATGGCAGCAAAAATGCTGCCATTTTCTATAGGAAATGGGAAGGTTCACCTCTTTTTTGCCTACGGAATGCTGCCATATGGCAGCATTTCCGGCGGCCAATCTTGGGGAAGGGGAGGATGGGGTGGGTGTTTTCTTTTTTTCTTTTTTATTTTTATATTGTTTTTAAACTTTTTTAAAAGAAATTTAAAAATTTTAAGGGGTATAATCGTCATTTTGTTAAAAATTTTATAGAATATTGAAAAAAAAAGTACGATTGGTCTATATTTATCAAAGGTTGGGGGCTGTGAGGTGTCTTAGAAATGATTGGGGATGAAACCTATTCTTTGCCCAAAGGTTGGAGACGATTTGTGAAATTAACTCGTTTTTGTATTTGATTACAATTTGATTTCTTTCCCTAAATTCTAGATTGTAACAATTTCATTTATAATTATTCTGTCTATTATTCTCTCTATCTAGTATTAAAAATCTAAAAAAACACACACACACACATATTGTAAAACAGAAAAAAATCGTATAAAGTACCGAAAGTCATTAAAAAAAGAAAAAAAGAACGGTAACAACCACACAAAAAAAAAAGAAAATTCATGTAAAATTTAAAAGAAATATAATGATAACAAATACAAAAAACCAAAAAGAAAAAAAAAAGAAAATTCATGTGAATTCAAAAAAGAAAAAGAATGGTAACAAACGCCTCAAAGAAAAAAGTTCACCAAGGTGACAAATATTGGTGGTAACAATTGAGAAAACACATGGTAACAAATGGAAAAACAGGGTACAAAAAACCATGGTAACACCATAATTATTCTCTCTGTCATTGAATTTGAAACTATTTTTCCTGTTATCTCTATTTTTTGGTACAGAAGATATAATCAAGATTTATCAGATTTATTAGGGATTGATTAAGGGCAATAATTTCAGACTTTCAGTTATGATTTGATTTTGAATTGTTGATGAATGCATTTATGGATTAGGATTTGTAACGACTCACTCCACTTTGAGATGATATTGTCTGCTTTGGGTTTAGCCCGTACGATTTTACTCTTGGACTCTCACCCAAAAAGCTTCATGTCAGATGGAGTGGGTCTCTTAGCTTGTAAACTGGTCTCACTTTCTCTACTCAAGCGATGTGAGATTGAGGTTGTCACAATCACCTCGCCTAAGGGGGCCCAACGTCCTTGTTAGCCACACTTCTGATTGTGCTCTACTCTGATATCATCTATAACGACTTGCTCCAATTTGACATGATATTGTCTACTTTGGGCCTAGTTCACACGGTTTTGCTCTTGGGTTTTCGCCCAAAAGGCCTCATGTCAGATGGAGTGGGTCTCTTAGCTTATAAACTGGTCTCACTTTCTCTACCCAAGAGATATGGGATTGAGGCTGTTGCAGGATTCTTGTAACTGAAATTAGATTTGAATGTTCGCATGATTCTTGGGAGATAATGTTACCCATACTTTCCTTTTTTTTAATATTCGATTTCATATATTTTTAATTCGTATTTATATATTTTATTTCCATTTATTTTCTTATGTGTTTTTTTTTAGGAGTGTTTTTGCAATGTAATAGTCTATATTTGTAATATGTTTCAATAGAGAGGTAAATATGAAATGCATGTTAAAAAGGTATACCTTTTATGTAAAGAACCCTTCAAACAATCCTAATAATTTTCACCTCATTAACGTGTAATATAATTCAAATGAATTGTTTTAATAATATTCTTGACATATAGATTCCATCTAAATTAGCAGAAATAGTAGAAGAAAACAAATAAAATCGTGTATTAGCACAAAACAATGAAAATTGTTGAATTAAAGGGATCATCCCAGAACCCTGGATCACAAGTTACAAGCAAAAGCATCAAGCCAGCAAGAATGCAACACTTCAAACAAACCATTATTCTTGAAAAAGATAACTGGTGAGGTTGAAATTCACTTCCAAAAAAGAGAAACTCAAACAGGAAAGAGGAACTTTATCATCATCAGATAGACATGTGATTTCATAAAGATATTCCATTTTTGAAGCATTTGATTTTCGAAAAGAGGAAGAAAGGGTAAGAGAGCTTTCAGAGGAAGATGCCATATATATATTGAAGGGGTTGTCTTCCTTAATATCAGAGGATCACTAAACCTTAAAACTCTTAGTTGTAAACACAGACAAGTTGGCATACTTGGAGAACCATCATGAAAATTTCACCATTATGTCAAATTTACTCCTCGTCCACAAACTAATAGACCAATTATTCCCACTGGTTGGGGTGAAGATGAGGATGATCATGAGACTCATCATAAAAAAATAGAATTGGCATAGTCCACCTCAATCTCCTACTCTATAAACAATTCACAGTTTCACCCGCTTACTCAGGAGGATTTTCCACCACTAGAGCTTTTCGAAAAAGATCAATATTCTCATTTATGGAAGGTAAAAAATCTTACCACCAGAGACCAGATGGATCTTTAGAAAACCTCTCTATAGCAAAAACCGTGCTGAACTAGCAATCGGAGAATGCTTTGAACCAGAATACTATGTTAAGAAGGATTGATCAAAGTCAACAGAGGATTGAAAAAACACTGCAACAACAAACTCAAACCTTATTAACCCTAATCCAAGCCTGCAGACAAAAGATCCAACAACTACACTCTAAAATAATGACCCTCTTGGAAGACAGATTAACCTTTGACTCCCAAGAAAAGAAATCCGCTCCCTCAAAACACAACAGTCCTCCTTAGAATGCCAAACAGCTATTTCCATACAACTATCAACATCATATTATCCTCCGGCAAGGTTACTTCCTACATCTCATCTTTTCTATTCCCATCAGAACCTTATAGTTCTACTGCTGCTTTATTTTCTCTAGAAGAATGAGAAAGCAAAATGAGACCTCCTAAACCAAGATACACTCCCAAATCAACCACCTCAAGATCTGTAAAGATTATTCCCCTTGATGTAGAGCAGACAGATCGGAAGAGCACACGTGAGTCTTTTCCTATCTGGTCGAGGGAGTCCGCTCACAATCACAACCTTTGAACAAACTCCTCCTACTATTTGAAAAACGGCACAGAAGATGGTTAGGATCAAATTTTCTACAAAAAATCCTTCATGATAATCCTCTTGCATGTCCAATTCTTAAAGATGAATTATCTTCTCAAGAATCCTCTAAAAAAATTTCCTCTGAAGAATTCTCTAATGAATAGTACTCTCCTCTCTTCATGGTAGAACAGACTCAAGCATCTACACAAACATCTGTTGTTGAAGAAGTTATTGTTGAAAATGAAAAACTCCCTGATGCTGAAACTCCTTATGATAGACTTTATGTTAGAACAGGAAGTTCGTCAGCAAAATTCGCTCTCTCCTCCATTTCACTGATGAAAATCTCTCAAAGACCGAAGTTCAAAAATTTCTTGGCATAGTCAATTGCATGGCTGAATTTGTTGATCATTTAGCTCCCATTATTAGGCTACCCCAAGATATGCTAAAGAGATCGGAAGAGCGTCCTTTTCCTTAGTCATCAGCCCAGGAAAGGCTATCTAAACCATCAAAGCCAAGGTTATTTCATTACCCTCACTCCAGATTTCCACAGATGGAAAAAGAATTCTTCAAACAGATGCTAGTGACTTTTTCTAGACAGTAGTCCTATTAGAAGAAAAGAATGATAAATGTAGAATTTGTGGATATAAGAGTAGATCGTTCTCTAAACGAGGAAAGCATTATCACTTCACTTTCAAGAAAATTCTTGCGGTCAAATGAGGTGTTGAAAAATTCCAATTTCATCTTATTGGACATAAATTTCTCATTGAAATGGATATGTCTACTTTTCCAAAAATGCTCTCCTTCAAAAGAAATTAAAATCCCAAATTTTCAGCTACTCAGATGGGTAGAATGGTTTTCAAACTTCAACTTTGATGTTAAACATATCAAAGGAAAACACAATCTTCTTCAAGACCTCATCTCCAGACTAAAGCCTTACCCTTTCAACATATCCAAATCCCTATCACTCATATGATGCATCCTTCCAATTTTCAAGCCTAACCATATCGGAACATCTCCCTCGGAACTTCATGACTTGATGAAAAACGTCGTGACTTGATGAAAACAAAAGCAATGTCAGCATGAGCAAAGGATTTAATGTTTTGATACCAATCTATCTTGATCAGAGAACAAAGAATTAATGTTCTTGGAGGATTAGGTTTTCATCCCGATTATCCCTTCCTTACATTGTTTATACATAATCAATTTGAAGACAACTAGGGAAGCTTCATATTTACAAAAGAATTATTAGGTTTTCTATGGTATCTTTTGGAATTTCACCACACTGGAGTTTGTTTCCCTATCCTCGAGACTGTCGAGCATCTCTGACATCTTTGGATCTTTTCAAAGGTTCTTGATAAATCAAAACTTTATGCAAAAACTTTCTTTGAATGGTTTTATCCACTACAATATTGGATCAAAATGTTCGAAGCATATTGTCTGAATCACAATGATCTCTGGACTTCATTAGATAACCTTTATGTCATTTTGATCTTCCAAAAACAAGGATATTTCACAGAGTTGAATTCATACGAGCATTTTTCTTATCTCAAGGAGTATTCATTATTCCCATTTAATCTTCACAAAGATTGAGAAAAATATCCAAAAGAATTCAGAGAATTCCAAAGGAAGATGGCAGAAATCAACCAGTCTATTCCTCCTGAAATATGGCCAAAGATTGAAGATGATGCACCATGGGAAACACTAACGGTTGATTATCTCAAAAGGATTCAAAGTGACATAGAAATCCATATGGCCAAGATTAACAACGGATCTGACAAGCTCATCAAAAGAATTCTCAAATTTCAACGTGTTTATCAAAGACCCACAGCTGATGAATGCTCTAAAGATTTAGGTCTAGATAGTTGGACTTCCATTGTTACCTATAGAGCCACTCTACACTATCAAATGGTGCACCGAATTCAGAATCACTCACTTGATTTTTCAAATCAAGGGACAGATAATGCATTGCTCATCCAAGTGGATACGGATCATGTACCTACGTAGGATAATGACAGAACTATTAATTTCTCATGACCAAAAATGATCTCCCGCCATATGTCTGGCGGGATTATCCCACTAGATAAACCTATAGTATGAGACCATTGGACAATTTTCACCTAAGTTAAGCCACTGTAGAACGATCCTATGAGATTTGTCTAATAATCTCCCACTAAGTGTACATATGCGGGACATGGTTTTATATACACACACACACACACTTGACTGAGATCGGAAGAGCATCTTCAAGGCAAGGTCTTGAGTTTTGGATGGTGTAAAGGAGATAGATAGAGAGAAGATGATTATTTTAATTGAATGTGAGTGGAAAGAGATGTACGAAAAAAGAGAGAGAGCAAAGTGAAAAAAAGGAGAGAGATAGATAAAAATTCAAAATCATGATAAAATAATAGTGGAAAAAGCGGATATGAAGGTGTATGTTTAGACCTTACATGTGACAAGAGGAAATAAAAGTGACGAGGAAATGATGTAAATAAGTGAAAAGTGATTAAAAGAAAAAGAAAATTGGAGAAAAAATAGGAAATATATGGACTAAAAAAAAGTTGTTTCTTACTTTTTCTTCGTGAACTATGAACCTCGACCTCTAGCATTAGAGATGCACGATGAGGATAAGGTTGACTTTGATATAAGATTTAGAAAAATATTGGTTGTATAGTAGCGATGACGATCGACAAACTCCATTTTTTAATGTACTTATAATATTTCATATATCACTAGATTTTCACATGTGCGTTACATGAAAAGATCACTTAATGTATTATATAATAATAAAATTATTACTCCCTCCATCCCACAAAGATAGTCTAGTAGTTATTTTCACACAAATTAAGAAATAATGGTTAATATAATGAAAACACCGTGTCATTAATTATTTGAAAATATTTTCAATGTACGTAGAGTTGATGAACAATTTTTTTTGAACGGACGAAAATAGTATGATGAACTGTCTCTGTAGGATAGAGGGAATATAAATTTTCAATACACTAAGGAAACCTACTATTCATGTTAAAACTTTTCATTGCGACGTATATTTTGCGAATGAAGTTTTTGATAATGATATATCAAACTATTCATGTGAGCCCAACACAAAAGAATTGTTTAAAAATATTAGTGATATATGTAATAAAAGATGTATATAATTTCACATATATCCACAACTTTTGCACTTTATATTAGCTGGGTTCACCTATTCTATATTTTTTTTTTCAATGTTTTGGAACCAACACTTCATGAATTCTCACGTAAGAATCCTATTTAACATTTTGTCCAAAAACATCACTAAATGTCATTGTAATGAGCTTTATGACTTTATACCTGGAGAGAGTTAGAGAGATACTTATACCTTATTCTTTAAGAAATATAACAAATAAGATTTAAAAATAATTAAAAATGAAAAATAAAACAATTTATTTACCACCGTACACCTACCTAAATACCCGCCCCCACCAAAAAAAAATCAAAACATGTTGGAGAAATACCCGAATTTTGCCATTCTATCTGCGAAAGAGGGGTTCCTCCTCTCTCCTCTAATTTCAAGCAGGTTAACAATTCAATTCAATCACTCAGTAGAGGTCACGGCAAAAAAATTTTATAATATTTTTATATAACATGCAACGCACTATATACTTAAATAAGAATCCAATTCTTTTACAATAATGTGGTACTAATTAAAATACATATCCAAACACCTCGTTGACGAATTAGAAACAAAATCCAAAAAGTATTAATTAATTTCGCTAACAAAATTCACAGCAAAATGAAAAGAAAACTAATATCCAAGACAGATGTAAAGTACAAATGTAAATAATTAACTCATAGTGGTCCAAAATTCCATCAAGTCATAATAAATAAATTCATAATTGTCCAAAAACTTGTGGATTCATAATAGTGCTTTTCAAGTATCAATGATTTTTATATCAATAATTTCTTACACCAAGAAGTTTTTTATACATTTTTCTAATTAAATATTGTTGTGTGCTTTTTACTTCAAAATCTTACCTATCAAAAACGCTATTAAAAGGATCAAGAATTTGTTAATTGAGTTTAACGAGAAATATCTTCAATAAAAAAAGATCATCGTTTAAAAAAAAAAAGAAACAATTTTTTCCTTGGTAAAGATAAGGAATTGCGATCGATAAATGATAAATTTAAACCGATAAATTCAAACAGATTAGACAGCTGATAATGTTTGAAGAAGGATTTGGATAAGACACATTTCATCCAAGAGAGAGACTCTAATTGACTAGGACAATATATGAAAGAATTTAAATTTACAAAAAAAAAAAAAAAAAAACAAAGGGGTAATGTGATATTTGCTAGTACCGATATAGCACTCTATATATTATGACATCATATGATTATATGACGTGTATCAGGATACGTTAAATGGGAAATCACAACAATGTGATATGGATTGATAGAAGTCATATCACCATATGACACTATGATGCCATACATATAGCTTTATATCATTTTTATGATATTTACCGCACAGTGTATACTAACCAAAATCGAAAAAAACCAAATATCCTTACCTATAAGTAAAATGGAGGAAAAATTGGCGTAAGCCTTTTCTGCAATTTGTTTCATTTAATTATTATAAATATAAATATAATAATATATAGATGTATAGTTAACATCTAAAAAATATTGCATAATAAAATCGAGTAAAAGATAATATATATATATATATACACACACACAAGGAAAGAAGTATGCGGTACTTTTTCCCACATTTTTCCCGCTAAAACTGACTTCAATGAGATCATTTTTAGACTTTTTTATTGCATGTTTGGTAAACTTTAGATTAATATTTTTCTTTTTTAATTAATTAGGGATTATGATCCTCGACTATTATTATTTTCAAGAATCTTTCATGGTTAGATGAATAGTTAACATCCAAAAAATATTGCATAATAAAAGCGAGTAAAAGTTAATATATATATATGGAAAGAAATCTGGGGTACCTTTTACCATATTTTTCCCATCAAAACTCTCTTAAGTGATGTCATTTTAGACTTTTGGTTACATATTAGGTAGACTCTACAGTAAATTGTAGATTAATATTTTCTTTTTTAATTAATTAGTGATTATGATCATTAACTATTATTATCTTGAAGAATCTTTCTCAGTTAGATGTATAGTTAACATCTAAAAAATATTGCATAATAAAAAATGATTTTACCGCATTTTTCCCACCAAAAAAAGGTCTTAAGTGAGGTCATTTTAGACTTTTTGTTACATGTTCGGTAAACTCTGCGGTAAATTATAGATTAATATTTTTAATTTTTAATTAATTTGGGATAATGATCCTTAACTATTATCTTCAAGAATCTTTCTCAGATATTTTGCAAATCCTTTCTAATTTACTATCTCTTCTAATCAACAGCTAGGATCTCACAAATTTGAGATTTCTATACTGGTGTATCTTATCTTTTTAAATATTCTGCTGGATCAATTTATATTCAATTTTTTTATTTTTTAATTCAAAAATTTTTAATATATATCTTATCTATGAAGTCTTTTGTAATTATATTAGAGTATTTCTTTTTAGCTAATACATTATTTTTAGTAATTTTTTATATGCTTTTTATCGAGTCGTTATTACGTTACTTCTTTCATATATAATAAATGTGGTTTAATTAATGTTTCATAGTTTACTAAATTTCCGTCACGGTATAGTCACGAAGAAAAATAAAATATTTAATTTCCTGATATATAAGAATAACATGTCAATGTTGGGATCAGGTATGCTATTCCCGTTACTCTACTCATCAAAATTTTTTTCCCTAGGTATGTTATCCCCGTTACCCTACCCATCAATTTTTTTCCCCATCCTAACTTAAATTGAAGACAGATCAAGGAGGAGTTAGTACAAATAATTCATATTATTCATTTACTGGCAAATTTAAATATATTTATATTTTTTTTATTTTCAGTTTTTGTTTAATAAATAGTATTATGATTTATGAACACTAAAATTGATACTGAAATTATCTTTCTTGATAAGTTTTATCATCTTTTTATTTTTCAAACCATTAGAATTTTTAGCAAAATTTTTATTTTCATCAAAAAACAGTTAAAACACGTCATAACCTTAATTCCCTAGCCCGTTGTTCAATCAGGTTGATTTTCTTTATCTCATCCCCGACCTAATTACTCCTTTAGTATGATATTTCCTGTCTTAGTAGGATCCGGTCCCCATATGTATTGAGTTTGGTTGGTTTTTTTTAACTCATACTAAAATCACTTAATAGCATTCCATATCGAGTAAGCGAATAATAACTGTTAGTTAACAACAATATAATTAAAATATTATAGTTCAGTATGACTAATTATACATTACTTGACATTTCAAAATAATACGAAATATAATATAAGAATCTAATTTTTAATAATAGTAATTTCATCTTCAGAGTAATAACTAATTTTCTTTTATTAATATTGTAAATTGTAATTTCTTAAAACGCAGTAGGTAAATTTTGTAAATTTCCTTTATTAATGATACATCATTGGTTCACCTCAAATCTTGTATATTGTCCATTAAAATCCACTACTGATATGTTAAAATTGTTAAGTAGCAACATTTGATACTATTATAGTACCAGTGAGAAACCCAATTCTAAAAGAAACAACTGAAGTAACATCCCCTATTAGCTGAGAAAATATGGTGTACTCCACAAGTAATACTTCAAACCAATCAATAACCCACACATAAGTTTAGAGTCCTAAAAATGAGGTCCAACATTCCACGTGTAATTTTTCATTGACCTAAGACATCCTAATAGAGTACTTAAATTTTTTCCCTATGCACCGATACCATAATAATACCCACGGACCCACCTCTTTGCACTGGTACCATAATAAAACCCACAATTGGTACTATAACATTCATGTATAATTTGCTTGTGCGTGTATGTGTGATGTTCTATGAAAACCTCACCTCCCATCTTACGGAACCCAAACTGTCACATGTTGAGCTTTGTGAGATGAGAGATGAGGTTTCCATAACTAGATCTTATACATATATATGTGTGTGTGTGTGTTTGTGTGTGTTTAAACTAAATAATTGTAGAAAACTTGGGGACAGTAACAATTATTCGAGACAATGACTGCGTTTGATGCAGGATGAAAAAAAACCGAAGAGAGGAAATCTGAAGTGAGAAACTTCTCAAATAACGTGCAAGAGAAGTTTAGAGAGGACATACTCCAATTGCTGACATGGCGCCAATTGGCAGCCATGCCTATCAGCCATGCCTATCCAAACTTTAAAAGCCCAAGGAGGAACCGGAGTGGGCAGTCGCATCAAAATAAGTTGCCCGTAACACCGCACCGTCTCTCTCTCTCTCTCTCTCTCTCTCAAACATTACAGAGAGACTCTGAAAGGAAGAAAAATCGAATCCTAACTCTAGTGCGCCACATAGATGTCTTAACACGCCCCTCCCATTTAGATACATGAATTTTTTTTTTAAAAAAAAAATAATAATAATGAACTGTCAATTTCTATCCTTCATTATTATGATAATAAAAATATTAAAATGTCAACAAACAATATTCTGCGCAAAGCTTTTGAAGGAAATAGGCAAGACACGCCCATACGGTACCGTATGGGTATCTACTAATCAAAAGCAAATTACGAAAGAGGGGGAAAAAATCTCCTACTCATTTACAAGCACTCGCTGTGAAGCTCCACCAAAAATATTCCCTCGTTACAGGCCCTCTCAGGAACATGTGACAAGCCATCATAATCAGACGATGACTTCTAGGATTTAATTTAATTTCAAAGCCAAATAAACCTGATGAAAAGGAAATAAAACAATTTTTATATAACTGCTTTTGATCTGACAAAAGAATCCATTCACCAACTTTCATCTTGAGACAAACACTGACCTTTACAATGTCAAAAGTTATCAAGCGCGATGCAAAGAATCCTGATCTTTAACCATTTTGTCAGTCCTGGAAAGCTTCTAGTAGATAATCCAGCAAGCTAGTTCCAAGGACTCAAGACAAGTCAAAAGATCCTTGCCCTTCGCTTATTGCATAGAGAAGTTTTTTGTACATAATTTCCTGTTCAAAGAAAAACAATTCCATCGTTAATTTATCTTTGTTCGAAAAACTGTTCAAGGTAATGACGCTCAAAACACTGGTTGCCATAAGCTTAGTAAGCATATCAGCTTTCAGAATTATTCACTTAATCGTTCGAAGGTTCCCAAGCCATTATCCAGCAGTTGATATCCCAAACCTTCTGTTCTGGTATAGTATGGTTGCACAAGCAGTTCTTGCCAAATCATAACACAATTTTGTCAAACTTCTATTGAATCATCAAGTGCATGATCCTTCTATTGAATCATCAATTACACGATCCTTCCATATCCAGATTTGTAAAGCTAGAACTAAATTTGACTTCTTAACTTAGGCAGGTCTTCAAAATTTTGAAGCAAGGCATGTTCCGAGGTATTTTCTTGTGTAGGGATTGATTATGTAACCACAATAAAAGGTCGAGGACCAACTGGCTACTTAAAATAAATCCTATGAGGATCAAGGACCAACATCATAATTTTCCCTATTTCACAGTTACAACGCTAATAATCTCTACCAGAGATGAGGCTCTACTTGATATGGCAATGATTTAGCATTAAATGATAAAAGAAGTGCATTGATATGATACCCTATAATACCCACTTTGTTGGCATTATTATCATTTAGTGCAATGTTAGTAGATGCCAATCTCTAGTAGAGGTGTGAACACGACGCTCTTCCGATCTCCACAATATTGCCAGAGTCCATGAATGATAGTCCAACCCAATATTACCAAAGTTCAGGAAATGCTTCATATCACATAGAAAATATGACAAATCAGCAAAATTTCAATATCACATAATCCATACCTTGGTGGAATAAGGAGGTAGCTTCAAGTAATTTGCACATGTCATGACACTTGGCAGGTCATCGTCTGCAGATTCTGACGGACCAGAACCATTGTGTGCTGTGTTGCCTGTGCTTGAAGAATGCTGTTCCAAAGACAAGAATGTTAACAAGCAATTATTAGTGCTTTTTTTTTTTTTAAACAAATCTATTTAGCTTTAAATTACCTTTCTAACAATTGTCAACTTGGGATTCAGTACAGCCAGACCACCCGGAGGAAGCCGAGGAGCACCTGTAACAAACTGACAGAAAGCCCGTTGCAGCTCTGGGGTGAATTCGCCCATAATCTCGAGAAGCTGATGATAACATGAAAACAAGCACATTATCAGATAGCGTGATGCAAGCAGAGATTTATCCAGAGAATCAATTGGAAAAAGCTTCAATTAGGTTTAGGTTTGCAACTTAGCATGGCAGGGGGACTGGTTTTTTTTTTTTTTTTTTTTTTTTTTTTTTTTT
>CAVNYN010287307.1:0-175299 GCA_963692815.1 Nyctanthes arbor-tristis
GTTGAAACGTGGCAACTTGTTGTAGAAGAAACGATAGAAAAACAAGAAGATAAATCTATATGATGCGAATTTCCTTGCTTCCAAATTCCAACTTATTGGGTTAAATTTTTGAATTGTTAAACCCAAAAAAATAAATAAATAATAAAAAAAATAAAACAATCAAAATAGGATGCTAATTTAGATACGTACGCCTCTTGAGCCTTGAGGCGCAACCATAGAGGCGCACACCTCACCGCCAAAGGCGTAAGCCTCTGAGGAAATTGCCTCATAGTAGTGCCTCAAGGCACTAGATAACCGCCTCATGCCGAGGAGGGCCTTGAGGCGAGCCTCCGCCTCGCCTTTTTAAACTATGCGTTGAATTCAGGTATTTTATTCCGGAGTGGGCATCCAGAGTTATCCTGCAATTTATGAGATGTATTCAGTAAATGTGGGCAACGCATCTCACGAAAGAACATAATCCAACACAAAAAAAGCTATCCAAACATTTTTCTTACCTGATGACAAAAAGGGGTACCACAGTCCATACAGCGAGCTGATTGTGTCTTTAGAAGAGGAGGTTTTAACCCTTCCATGACTTCCACCCAATCATTCATCCTACCATCAGGATTTCTATATGGAATGCCCTCTCGCTCATAAGCAACAAAACCTCTATGCTTCACAGCCTCAGGAACACTAGTAGGTCTCTTTGATGATTCATCATCTGCTTCCTATTGATTCAGAAACTTACTAAAATTGAAACATTAAAAAGAGAGAGAGAACCTCCTCCTGAAGAACATAAATTCACGGAAATCCATACATTCAGTAAAGAAACAATGTAAGACGAGGCATTTCTGACCCAAAATTTCAGAACTGTAGCACGTAAATGAGTTTAAAGCAAGAAATTCCTAATTTAATGGATAAAAACTCTAAAAGTACAGTTGCGGTATTAGCAAGAATCCCTAACATTCTAACGTTCAGTAATAAGTATATATGTCAAGTGGTTGCTAGCCAACAAATCTGTTGTCACTAGTTAAACTGATGCAATCAGGATGAGCCTTTTTTTCTTGACATAATATTCACTGATTATATTAACAATATGAGAAGAAGATGCATTAATGAAAATATATACAAGATAATTACCTTACTGGCTTTTTCATTCAAAGATGAAGCAACCAGCTTCTTAGCCAGCTTCTTAAGTTCTTCAAAAGCATATTTTTCCATCATCTCTGTCTCCTCGCACTTCTGCTTCCTTGGCATCACTTCCAGTAGCCACTTCTATGGTTTCCACTTTGCTGCTTGCTAGAACTCGTTTATAATCATGAGGGACGACCTTGATAAATTTAGGTAAAAGATTCTCAAAATCATCAAGAATTTCTTTTGCTAATTGACCGTTTGTGTGACGCTGATGCCGTTGTATCATCATTCTAACTGTCAAAATATCATCTTCATCTTCAACTGGATCAAGATCTACTAACTCAGGATTGCATCGGGATTGGAACTTGGAATCGACATTGAGAACATCAGCAATTCCCCCACTCATGCCAGCAGCAGAATTTCTTCCAGTCTTGCCTAGCACAACAACTATTCCTCCAGTCATGTACTCACACCCATGATTAACTACACCTTCTACTATTGCTTTTGCCCCTGAGTTGCGGACATAAAATCTTTCAGCTGCCATCCCATTAAAATAAGCCTCCCCATTGGTTGCGCCATAAAGAGCTACATTTCCAATGACTATGTTTTCCTTAGGATCAAGCTTGCGTCGGGAGGATAGACAATAATCTTACCACCTGATAAGCCTTTTCCAACATAATCGTTGTTGTCACCTTCAAGTTCCAGTGTAACACCAGGACAGAGAAAAGCTCCAAGACTTTGTCCTGCACTTCCATTGAGTTTGACATGGATAGTATCTGGAGGAAGTCCCACCATACAATAACGCTTTGTCACTTCATGCCTTAGCATTGTTCCTACTGCCCGATTTACATTGCAGATTGCTGTTTCAATGTACACGGGCACACTTTCCTCTAAAGCAGGCTTGGATGAAATTATGAGTTTATTATCCAATGCCATATTCATGGCGTGATCCTGTTTCTGCACACAATATTGTGCAGCATCTGGCCGGATAGCAGCTGCTGGTTGAAGTAACAAAGAAAGGTCAATAGCGTTTAGCCTCTCATTGTGCTTTATAGCATCTTTATCTAGTTCAAGCATGTCAGAACGGCCTACCATTTTATTAATTGCTCTAAATCCTAGCGCGCTCATTCTTTCTCGTACTTCTTCAGCTAGCATAAAGAAAACGTTTATGACATGTTCCGGCTCACCAGCAAACTTTTCCCTAAGAACTGGATCTTGGGTGGGAATCCCAACTGGACAAGTGTTTTTGTGGCACTTACGCATCATGATGCAACCAAGCGATATGAGAGGAGCAGTGCTAAAGCCAAACTCGTCTGCACCTAGAAGAGCAGCAATTGCCATGTCTCTTCCAGTTTTCAGTTGGCCATCAGTCTGAAGAACAGTTCTACCACAAAGGTCATTAGCAACTAACGTCTGGTGGGTCGTTAGTTTAGTTGCAAGACCTGGAAGTTCACCCCCTTCGCCAGGTTTAGCTCCCTGAATCAGACAATCTCCATAGTTAGCAGTATAGTTAGAATTCAAATAGGTAACATGTCAAGTAAGTGCAAAGACCCTGAAAAGTGTTCTGCATACACAATCATTTATTCATGAATGTAAGTTTATAAGAAAAAGGAATTTGATTCCAGCAGGAGTACAGGAGCTGATAAGTAAATACAATTATACGAACATGAGAAGCTATAAAGATCAGAAAAGACAATTTCCAAAATAATGCACGTGATGCCTTAAAGGTATACCTGAGCCATTTTTATCTGCAACTCATCGGCATTTGTAAGGTAATAACTTGACACTCCAAATCTTCCACTAGCAACCTGCTTGATAGCGCTCCTCTTTGGATTCATTGAACCATCTGAAAGCGGCTCCAAACGAGATGGTTGTTAATCCCCCTCACCTTTCTCCCACAAGAAAAGAAGAACAAAATAAAATAAGGAAGAAGGAAGGAAGAAAAGGAAAGAAAGGAAAGGAAAGAAAGAACGAAATTTGATTAAAGAAACAGATCGGAAGAGCGTATAAACCAAATGACTGGAAAAAGTGAAAAAAATAACATGCTAGGAAAACAATGCAGTTTTGTGCGAACTGGCTAAAAGAGTTAATGGATTGTCTATCAACCAAAAGACTATGAGAATGTCGTCACTAACATACCAATACCAGTATTAGACTTTCCCCCAATCTTGTTCATTGCAATGGCAAGTGTTGTGTGTGCTTCGAAGGATATTGATCCATAACTCATGGCTTCAGTAGAAAAGCGTTTCACTATCTCCCTGGCTGGTTCCAACTTCTTCCAAAAGAACATTTAACTCAGCCTCTTTAACTTTTAAGAGACCCCTTAAATTGCAGAACTTATTCAGCTCCTGTATACGGTCAGAATATTCTTTATAGGCAGCTACACCGTTGTATCTGGCAGCATCCTGTAGTTTTGCTATGGTGAGGGGATCATTAAGGTGAATCTCACCACCTTTCCTCCAGTGATAATCTCCAGGACTAGGTAATGCCACGGCCTCTGCACTTCCAGGAGGTAATGCACGTGTTGGGAAAGCCTGTTCATGCAATTTAAGTGCATCACGTGCAATTGCTTCAAAACTGGCACCCTCGACTCTGCTTGGAGTTCCAGTGAAGCAATGTTCCATCACCTCAGATGAGAGACCCACCGCCCCAAAAATCTGAGTACCCTTATATGAGGCTAAAGTTGAGATACCCATTTTTGCAAGGACCTTCATAATGCCTAGTTGCTAGCTTTAGAATACTTGTTTACAAGCTCCTCCTTGGAATGAAATTCACCAGTTCCCTTGGGTGGAACTTTTCCATCTAGTTGCAGTCTCCAAATTGCTTCTATAGCCAAATAAGGGCAGATAGCACTGCACTAAAACCAACAAGTGCACAAAAGTGGTGCACTTCTCGGGGCTCAGCAGATTCAATAATCAATGCAACTTGAGTTCTCTCAAGCTTCTTGAGTAGATGGTGATGGACAGCACCAACAGCCAACAAGGAACTGACTGCAACAAGCTTGGCCGAGAAGGCTACACCGTTCAATAGATAACAGTACGTTAGATTACTAGAAATTTACCATTACAAATGAAGATGTGCATTTAGAAACTCTGATAAGAATCTAGTGCAAATTTCAGTCGAAGATACTCTGTCAGAAAGCACAAGTGTTGTATAACCCTCCCTAATGGAATTGTGTGCTTCAGAACATATCCTGTCTAAGGTTTCCTCCAAACCCTTTGTCCCACAGTCCATAGACTAGGTGACATCAAGAACTTTGCTTTTCCAGCCTCTATAGTTCATTCTCTTTACTGTTTCCATTTCTTCAATCGAAAGAAGTGGACGTTTCAGTGAAAGACGGTGACATTGTTCTTCTGTGGTCTCTGAAAGATCACCTTTGGGACCAACCATGCATTCCATAGAGGTAACAATCTTCTCCCTGATGGGATCAATGGGAGGGTTTGTGACTTAAGCAAACATTTGCTTGAAATATTCGAACATAAGCTTCTCCCTGCTAGACATCACAGGAAGGGGAGCATCATTTCCCATTGAACCAAGGGCTTCAATGCCATCTTTCGCAATAGGTAGTAACAGCATCTCCAAAGACTCAATAGTGTAACTGCATGAGCGAGTAATCACTTGCCAGGAGAAGGAATTGCCTAAAATATCAAATCATATGCAAATAGTCATAATTAAATACCCAAAATCCTTCAGTGGTGCCAATAAACCATGGATGCCCACGTTTTCCATGTTGTCATCATCAGGAGATGCCTAAAAGTGACGTCAAGTCACATCAGCCTGTAAATGAATAGAGAAGTAGATAAAAAATATGACACTTACTGGCGCAACTCCTGCTATTGGTTGTGGAACCTTGTCAGATTCACGAACAGATTCAACTATGTCTCTCAGTTCCAGTTTCTGCCTTTTTAGCCACTCTCCATAAGGTCTTGCAAGTGAGTACTGTTGTTTAGGATCATCATCATCTACTACGACATGCTTCTCAAAGTCTATAAGAAGCATCATAACAGGATTAAGCCTTCCTTTCCTGCATCCATCTTCAGGTGCAACATCAACTACTCCAACTTCACTTGCCATGATAACCCGGCCACTATGGGTTATATAAAATCAACCAGGACGCAAACCATTTCTATCCAATGTTGCTCCAAGATATTGTCCATCCGTGACTGCAAATTTGCTCTATATAAAAATCAAGCATGTGTATGCGAAAATCAATTTCTTTTAGAAACACATACAAGATATAAGAGCAGGCCCATCCCATGGTTCCATTAGAGCTGAAAAATATTCACATAAGGCTTTTCGATGGTGGTCCATGTTCTTATCCTTTTACCAAGCTTCAGGAATCATCATCATTATAGCTTCAGGAAGTGTTCTACCAGATCGAACCAAGAGTTCAAGTACACCATCAAAGGCTCCTGTTGAAATCACAGAAGAAAAACCTTGATAAATAATTTCATTAAGCAATTTCAGATAATGAACTAATGAATGCTCTACAACTTAATATTAATCATGAATTACGGCAAGTACGATGTATCTCATTGTGCACCGAGTCATCGAGATTATGTACATGCAAGCAAAATTATGTGAAATCTTTGGGGAGCATAGAACCTGAATCTGATGAACTGGCATCTACAATTGGTAATAGCTTCTTCATCTCTGTCTTTGAGAGGCCAAGCTCCTTGCACTTTAAAAGAGATTCACGAGCCCTCATCCTATATTCATTAAATAAAATAATAGTAGTAGATGGCATACAATCATCAACATAATAACTTCACATAGTCAAAGAGCAATTCAATGAGCTTCCTCTTAAAGTTTCCGAGATGTTGTTGCTAAAACTAGGAGCCAAAGCACAAAAGGGCAACCACTATCTTATTATCCTTACCATAATGCCATCGTGTTTCTTTCAGATTAACTTCATTAAGGCTATTACAGAATTCTAAGATGAGTTGTTCATATCCCAACAGAAAAATTAAGCGCCTCCAAGTACAATAACTTCAAGAGCAGCATACTTACCTACTGTTTCATGGGGACAGCTAATCCAGATCGGAAGAATCAAAATAACCTCGACACTTACATGTACGGAGACAGACAGAACATACCAGTTAACATTGCCTTGAAGTGTATTTATTTCTCGATTGATCCCAGCTGGGAAATGTGCTTGTGGAGAACCTAGAGTGTATCTGCAACAAGAACTCAATGTAACAAAATTTGATTATGATGAAAGATGCAAGGAACAACTTTTGTTGCGTGGCACCTCAACAATGAAACAGCAGTCCCAGTACAGATCATATTATTAAGAATGCTAGACTTTCTTGACTGAAAACAAGTACTTTCTACCCGCAAGACAGGTTGTGGTCCCTAAGAATGGATAATGTAAAAGTCATAGAATGATTTAGGTTTTGGAATAACTTAAAAGGTAGTATACAACGTCTCAGTTACAGCATGCAGTTTGTTATTGAAGTTGATGTCAGCAGAAGAGAGGGGGGAAAAACCATTTACCAATGCCATGTAGCTCATAAACCTTTCATTGCCAAGATCTCCATAGCAGTACTCCTTCAACTGATTAGGCTTCAGTTGACCTTTGTAGACAACCGTCCTGCAGACACCAGATAGATGCTGAAACCTTGATTCCCGATGAAAACAACATTAAACATCAAAATATCAAGAAACAAACCTGGATGAAAGAGAACATATATAGAAATCTCTTACACCAGCATGTTGGAGGTTTAATGCAGCTCATATAGCTACCATGGCAACCCTCCTTAATATGTACATCTGATAGGATTCAAGGTTAAATAGAAGACAACGATTGACAATGTGTTAGAGTATTTTTCATTTTATTGTAATAGCTTGACAAGACAATATATAACTTTCAGAACTAGGTAGTCACCTGCTGTTCAAAATCAGCCTTTGACCGACGAGTCTGTGTAACAAACACTTGGTCAATGACTGGTTCTGTTTGCAATGCAGAGATACCCAAACCTGAATTATCTGTTGGGACGAGACGCCGATCTAAGAACTGGTTGCCCAAGTGACTCGGCCACCTACAAAGTATTTTGTTCCGACATATCATAACCGATTTTGAGAGGGGGTGAAACAGTGACAAATACCAAAATTTCAATCTTGAATCTACCTTCGCAAATACACCGTTACTTTGTTCCCTCCGATTTTCAGAAGTAGGCAAAAAAACCATCCCTATTGCATATTCACCAGGAGAAGGTAGCTCAAAACCCACATCCTAAGCAGCCTAATTGCATGTGATCGTGGACAGTCATGATCAAAATCCAAAATTTTATCATAAAATTGTGAGTGTTCCTCAGTAGCAGCAAAGCTGAGAAATTTTTGAAAAGGCAATATTAACCAGTTAAGATGACGAAACAGGATCACGTCTCGTCCCATACACAAACCTATTCTCCGGAAAAACACTTCTCTTGGCTGCTGATCTCCTCGCAATCCTAGCTCTCCCGCTCGCCCCCAGTTGGTTCAACGCCGCCCCTGCATTCACACGGTGGCTCGTGCGTGTCTTCACGCCGCAGCTAACTTCGCATTTCACCTGAATCCCCGTTCCCGATACCATCGACAATCTTGATAATAAGTACTCACTAATTCTATTAATTTATGCAATTATTTAAACGTATATTCATTCATGGAGAACCAGATCGCTGAAATCTCTGCCGCTTAAATTATCAAAACCAACGATGAAAATCAATTCGATTTAGGCAGGAATTAGAAACGGTGATGTTAGTATGCACGTTAAGTATCTAAGATTGAGAGTGGTCAACGAACAGAAAATGATAAAAGAGGATAATTTAGAAGATAATTTGGCAGAAGATAAACGCCGCCATTGTAGGCCGGTGATGGCTTTCCCTGGCGATGATGCGGTGAGGTGGAGGATTTATAGAGAGCGTGTCAGACTCAAGAGTGTGAGTGACAAAACAAAACGCTGTACGGAATAAGCGCTTTCTTTGTATTCTACTGTTTAAATCTCACGCGAATTTATAAAAGCGTTGTACAAAAGATGACGCTTTTTAGTCCTATTTTTTCTTCTTCAAAATTTAATTAACATCGTGGTTCTTGATTAATTTAATCCAGAATCTAATTCGAGCAGGCTCCACCAACTTTTAAGATTCATAATGTGGAAAATGAGATAGGTTTATTAATTATTATTATTTTCTGTTACTTTAACTTCAAATACTTATTTTTTAGTGCCATTACAGAAGAAGCACGACTTCAAATTTATCCTTTAATATATATATATTTATATTTTTTTTTCAATGTGGACCGCGACGCGGTCAGTGTCCATTGCAATTCATCCTCTTTTTTGGTCTGACGGCTTCTGCGTGCAAAATGGGAAATCCTTCACTATTTATGTCCGGAAAAAAATTATTATTCAAATAAAATAATTAGTATATATGTCGATGCACCTATATAGGCTAAAAAGAAGTGTATGAGTAAGATTAAATAAGAAGCCACGCCAACTACAAAATGTAACGTGAACTAATTTTTCACATGTGCGATGTACGTGAAGAATAATTTAAAATAATTTAATTTAATTTGATATCGTAGTATAATATCATATATTTGTTCAAGTATAGTCATGTTTTATTTTCATTTTTTCTTGTGATATAAAATAATTGATTAATAAAAATAATCAACTATGAATTCTATTTGTGCTCGCCAAGATCATGTGGTATAATGGTATTAATTATAAATTTTCTACATTTTTGAAAAATAAATAGCATCAAACAAGCTCTAGTCAACTATTAAACCCTTGGCTAATTTCTATCACATAGTTTGACGGCTAGTAGAAAATAGTTACGTGGCGTGTAACATGTGACGTGATTGTTTTCTGCTGGCAATTGACTTCATACATGGAGCCAGATACTTAAAAAGTGGATAATCTTAATTGCTTGATTTTCATGCGAATGAAAGGAAAATTTAAAAAATGATATAAGATAACTCGAAGATAGAATAATGAATATAAGATAATTAGAAAATTTTGAAGATAAGTCGAGTAGAAATTTAAAAAAAAAAAATCAACTATAAAAAACGTTTACCGTATCAAATTATCTCTACTTCTAAGAAAAGTGATGATTAAATTGCGATAAGATTGTACTATATGCTCTTTTTATTTAACTAATATATATTAATAAATGCAAATAAATGAATAATTCAAATTTCAAACTGATTTGATGAAATATTTTATATGTTTCAAATATTGAAATAGGATTAATTTCACAAAATGTCCCCAACCTTTGAGCTAATAATCGATTTCATCCCCAACCTTTTTTAAGACTCTCTTGGATCTCTAACCTTTCATAAATACTCAGATCGGAAAAGGTCATTTTTTCACTATTCACTCAACTTTTCATAGAAACTGACGATTATACCCTTTAATCTTTTAACTTTAAAAACAAAACATTTAAAAATATTAAAAATAATAAAAAATTTTAAAAAAAAACACCCACTCCGGCCCTCCCCTCCCCCCATCCCAAGGTGGCTTCCGGAAATGGCTACCGGAGCCATTTCCGACAGCAAAAAAGTTACAGAAAATGGCAGCAAAAATACTGTAGGAAATGGCAGTATTTTACCGCCATTCTAGCAACCAGAATTGGGGGTGGATCCCTCCATTTTGCCTAATGAAATGGGAAGCAAAATGGGGGGATCCACCCCCTATATCTGCTGCCAAAAGTGGTGGCCACCTTGGGTTGGGAGGGGAGGGGTTTTTTTTAATTTTTTTATTATTTTTAATATTTTTAACATTAAAAAGCTAAAGGGTATAATCATTTTTTCTATGAAAAGTTGAGTAAATAGTGAAAAAAAGACTTTTTGTGAGTACTTATGAAAAGTTAAAGACCCAGGAGAATCTTAAAAAAGGTTAGGAACGAAATCGATTTTTAGCCCAAAGGTTGGAGACCTTTTGTGAAATTAACCTGATTGAATAATGCCACCTGAAAAAACAACAAGCATATGCGATAAGAAAATGTAATAAGACAATTAAAGTACTACGAATTATATGGTAGTATATTTGTAATCAAATGAAAGAAGCTAGTTCTAAACTTATGGTGCAAAGGGACGGTTTGTGTTCAGGCGTGACTAATAAATCACTACTATATAAAAGAGGGAATGAGTGTAAAATATTCACTTCTCTATTTTACCCTTGACTCTTTTATTAACGTCAATAGTACTCTTTTAATTTTACAACTGATTAGTGTTTAATTCATATAAATAATTATGTCGTTAATTAATATTTTGTGTAGTACTAATTAATATGTAATAAATAGTATTTATTAAGTAATAATTCCTTATGATTGTGATTTTTTATTTTTATTGAATGATAAATTTTTTTCATTAAATAAATTTAATTTGATTACAAAGTTTTTATTATAATTATTTTATTTGAACTTAAAGGAAAAGCTTATTCCATTTAGTTTTATTTAAAAATATGTTTTTGTCTTAACAAAAATATTTACACGAATTTTAATATACTTTGTCCTTATATATATAGATGTATATATATATATTGGTTTTTGCAAAATTTTGCTCTTGTAATTTTGTTAAAAAGAAAAATTTAAAGTGCATATAATTCTCTTAATTTCAAAACAAAAAGCAATTAGATTTACATGTTTTTTTTGTTTATTAGATACTGATTAAAGCACTCGTGCATTACACGGGTAGAAAAACTTACTAAAATATGTTATTAGGTAGTTAAATATAAATTTGTAATATTTACATCTCTGTAAAAACTAAGTATACATTAATTGAATTAATAAGCTAAATGGAATTAATAATCGTAAAATTCAAGATCGTTTAAAAGACAACATACATTATTACATATTTTTCTTTGTACATATATATATAATAATGAAAAAATATATGTTACCGGCCTCATTTTAAAAAAATCCTAATAAAACTAACAAATTCAAAAAAAATGTAAAATGCATTAAAAATTAAAATAACATTAAACTCACCAATACACATGATAGAGATGGTGAATTAAAGAATTATGATAGATTATAGTTTGTTTTGGAATTGATATTTCAGATTTGATATTTTAATTTATTAGTGAAAAACATTAGCAAACAAAACAAATGGGCAAAATGGTTAAGATTTAGCTGTTAAACAGACTTAAGTGGATTAATTAATATATAGATATTTAGATAGATATAGATTTTAAGAGATAATTAATCCATTTAAGTCTCTGTACTTTTTGTATCGCAATTTTCTCGGCTTTTTTATTTGCTAAATTATGCGGTAACTGTTCATTTTTTTTTTAACAAAAATTTTTGTGAAAGAACTCACATAAGACTTAAACCTCTGACCATTGGGTTTAACAACAAAACCTTAATCATTTTACTTATTTGTTTTGTTTGTTAATATTTTTCACTAATAAATTAAAATATCAAATCTGGAATGTCAATTAGTAAACAAACTCTAATCCATCAGAATTCATTAATTCACCATCTCTATCGTGTGTATTAGTGAGTTTAATATTATTTGAAGTTTTTAATGCATTATATATATTTTTTAAATTTGTACGTTTCATTAGGATTTTTTAAAATGAGACGGGTAATATGTATTTTTTCTATTATTATATATATGTACGAATGATTTTCTGCAAGAATGTATATTGTCTTACGATTATGAACTTTACGAGTACTAAGTCCATCAGTCTTATTAATTCAATTAATGTATACTTGTGTTTTTATATTTTCTACAAGGTGAAAATATTACAGATTTATGTTTAATTATCTAATAGTATATTTTAGTAAGTTTTTCTACTTATGCAATGCACAGTGATTTAACTAGTTATTATTAACTTTTATAATTATTGCAAATTAAACATCACTATCATCATTTGGTATATACAATTATTTAAGTATCATTTGACTCTCATAATATTTTCTTTCAAATTAATTTGAAGATATGTTTATAATTTTCAATGTATATTTTACTAGATAATTAAATTTTTAGAAATAATTAAATGTTTTAACCTTTTGAGAGAATGCCAATAGATAAATAGCATTACTCATACGATAAGATCAACATTTTGCCTTTTGAATATTATTATAATTATTATTATCATTATGTAGTCCATTTGAAATATAATAAATGTAATAAAAATAACTTGATCACGCGATGTCAATTAACGAAAGAATCTTATACCATTCAAGTTTTTCAATTATTATTTTGATGATTAAAACTAGTTATGGGATATCTTTGGTACATTTGTAAAAGAAAAACTCTCCCGACATTAGTAATATATTCCACAATGCTAGCAGTAGTAATCTCAAATTAGAATAGATCCTTTAAAAAGTAAATGTGCAGTTTGATTTTGCATAAAAGTATATGTACCACTCTCGTGATATATTTCACGTCAATTATTATACTGAATAAGAAGAAAGCCTAACTTGTAAAGATTCATAAATATTTGTTGAGAATTTCAAACTAATTATAAGGTTTTGAACGGTTTAAAAGGATAACTTTTACATTGTTATATAATAATAATTTAATTGATTTAGTAATCATTCCAGTATATTTAGTAATTGAAGAATGATATATATATATATATTTTTTTTAAGTTGAATGTGTTTTAAAGCATGGAAGATATTCACGAAATGTGAATAACTTGACACGAGAATTTTGATTTATCACAATCAAGGCAAGCGTGCGTCTAAACACTTGTAGAGCTCTTGATCAAAACCCCACCTAGAGGGCTCAGTTATGTTGCAACCCTATTTTTATTTATTAACAATAATTCTTTCAAAAAAATAATAATATATTGGTATGATTATCGAAAACTTTCTATGTACCTCTCCTAGTTAGCAATCGCAATGGAACGGGTTCATGACGGGTCAGCCATACCCTAGACCCACAAATTCATGGGGCGGGTCAGCCCGGTTCGGGTCATGGGGCACGGCACGCACTATCATGACCTACAAAAGGACACATGATAATTTTTTTACTTATTTTTTAATCAATGTTATGCACAACATACTGTAATTAATGGCCAAAAAATGTCTGTATAAAATTTTGAAGTTTGATTAAAGTAATTGGAACTTTAAATAATCAACAAGTATTAGATTGATTAGTTAGAATGTTGTGGAGTTTGAGCCTAAAAGACCTCAATTGCTATTATAAATTTTCTGCATTTCAATTTACACAAAAAAATGGTTGACGGGTTCATGGGGCCAGTCGTTCATCGAAACCCGCCCATGTTACCCAATTAGGTGTAGCAAGGTGATCCTATTAGGGGTGGATCCTCACGGATTCGTGGGTCAATGGGTCAAATTGTCATTACCACTCCTAGCGGTTAAAAATAATCCAAAATTAAAAAGAACGAAAGGAAAGAAGAAAAAGCTAATTTACGGAAAGGAATCTAAATCTTAAAAGCTAATCAACGCCATAAACAATATAGATGTTTAATTAGTGAGCTGAGGAAAGCTCGAGATTTGTCTTCGTCTCTCTTTTTTTTTTTTTTTTTTTTGGTGGGGGGGGTGGGAGTCTCAAATTAAATTCTTTGAACAACAATCTTACAGGTCTAGTTAGAGAATTTGCCTTAATTCCAATATATAACTTTTTGGGTTTGGGGATTGATTTAGGGTTTCAAGGTAGATAGCAACCTAATATTATAATTACTAGTAATTTTACCCGTAAGTTGCACTGGATGATAATAACAAATGATATTAAAAAAATCAAGAAAATTAAATTGCATTTTATGAAAAATATTTAAACTATAATATTTGATCATTTATGTGTGTGTAAAGGAAAACATTGTATGTGCTACCCGTAATATGATATAGTCGATAGAAGTTAAAACAAAGATTATTACTCCCTCCGTCCCATTCAAGATAGAAAGTGTAATGACTTTAAGTATATATAGATTAAATCATAATAGTATATGTTTGTGATAAGTCAAGTACAGACAATTTGGTTAGTATATATAGTTACAATTAAGAATAAATGATTTAAGTTAACATTTTCTAAGATAAGTCATGTTAGGCAAAAGTATAATAAATAATATTAAAATTAAGAACTTCTATTTACCGAGTAATGTCAATAATGAAAGAGTTGAAATCACCATAACCATATATTTATTAGTAAATAAAATATTTATGCCGATGAAATCACAAACATAATTTGAGGAATGAAGAACATATATCGAAGAAATTGACGGTGCTAATGTATGTATTTTAATTTATTCTCTTTTTTATGACAAGGTATTAAATAAAGATAAATATATATTAAAAAAACGAGGACGAGTGTGTGGAATCTTCGTTGCCATAAAAAGGAACCGAGAATTGGAGGAAGGATTGAGAGATAATGATACAAAATTGAAAGCAAATTTCGGGATATTTGAATTTTCCTAATTTGGGTAAAGATAGAGTGGAAGAAACTAGTTTGAATTAGAAAAGAGAAACAGAAAATAAAGATTAAAATATAATGCATCTAAAGGAAGAAATAGAAAAATGTGTATAGGACTTTAAAAAAAAAAGAAAAGAAAAAGAAAAATTGACATCAATGGCCAAGATTCCATGATGGAACTAACGGCCTGAGTGAGTGTAACCAAAATAGAAGGTGATTTAGGCGGGAGAATACAAAATAGAAAGTGTAATGACTTTAAGTATATAGATTATAATTATAACAATCAGTCAATAACAATGTCGTCGTTCGCCCCTAGGGTCATTTGCAGCACCAAGTCCAGAGGACTTGCTTATTGATATAGTGTCAAAGTTGCCGGCATGCAGCCAGTCTGGTGCGATTTAGGTGCACTTCAAAATTGTGGCGCGACATTATTGATAGTCCATATTTCATCTAATTGCACCAGAATAAATCGTTAAACAACATGAAATCTCATAGGATACCCGTTCTTCTCAACTCGACCAGTCTCGAGAATTTGTTCCTCCTAAGCATGGTACATCCTGCATCCTCAACTATGATTTTAACCCAAAAAATGCAAATGCATGAAGTGTGGGCATGTTTCAATAGGACAGTTTTTTGGTTGCAAATTTACATAAACTAATGCCCATAAAACTGAGAAAATCTACCTAATTTAGGAAAGATATGATCAATGAGATCAAACAGCAGAGAACCTATGAAAGAGGGCGAAGAGTCTCTTATCTTGTATGGTTTGCAATTTTTATAAATCTTGGTAAAGGGTGATGGAGTCTTTTTGAGCCCATACATTTTACCCTTAACCAAACTATATGTTTATGATATAAAACATTCTTGTTGATACTGGATATGTATATTGTGTCTCTTAAATGCTAGACATGAATCAAGTGCCTTTTTACATGAACTTTAGTTATCTCCTTCACATTAAATCTGCTCATCATTGTATGCTCATAGCTTTAGCCTCCTAAGTGCATATCATATTTCCTTCCTCCTCTTACGGAAAAAATTTCTTTATAGCCTGTAGGTTCTGAAATTTTGAACCGAAATAACTTTTTTACTGACAATAATTTTAGTTTAGGATTTGATCGTCTGCCATTTAATGATAGTTCTTTTATGTTAGGGTTTTTTAGAATGGTGGGGGTAACTTTATTAGAAGGCTTTTTTCAGTTACGGTTTTTTTGTCTACCCCTATACTCTAGATATTACAAATGCCATGCCTATAAAACGTGTTACCCCTTCTTGTTATTAATTAATATATTAAGTTAAATAAATACTTATTGTTGGCTGTTCGTGTATATATCTATTTCCTAAATACGTAATTTTGCATTAAATTCTCAAATAAGACTAAACTAATTATGAAGTTCTAGTAGCTAAATCTGGTCAAAGGTTTCAAATATACGTTTTAGGGAGAAATGTGCGGGTTTGTTTTGTCTAGACTAATTATGAACTTCTAACAGCTAAACTTAGTAGCAAGTTTGGAATTAACATTTCAGGTTACTTTATGAGTTTTTTACTAGCTGAATTAGCAAACCGTTAGAATTATTAGCTGAATTTGCGAGTTTTTTACTATACGAATTAGCAAACCATTAGAATTTTCAGTTAAATCCTACAACTCGGCACATATACCATAGAATGTTGAATTTAAGATTGGACGTCAAATTAAGAAAAAGTTTCAATGGCCAAGGTGACACTAACTGCAAAGTTCAGGATTCATAGTGAAATTAACCCGTAACTGTTATCAGCGTGCTGCCTTTTATGTTCACTCCCTTTGAGGAAATAGAGAAAAAGTAAAAAATAAAAAATAAAATAAAAGTTCCATTGATGACTAAATAATAGCCAATTTCTCAGGGTACTGTCGTGACAAGCATCAAAAAGTGGACTCTCTCTGCTCTGAAGACAATCCAAAGGTAATAATTCATCTTTGCCTTCCGATCGAATATGATGACTGATTGAATATTTATCTATATTGTGGAATTTTTTTCTGTTTGTTACAGTGAATAGGATCTAGATTTTGGGGGATGAGTTTTTAGGCCATTATCTGGTTCGGAATCTGGAATCCTGTTGTATATGAACAAGATAACTTGCAGCAGATGATGCATCTGCGCACCGGTAAGTGACGTTTCTTATGAACCTGTATTTTTCTTCATTCATAACGAGATAATTGAAAGAAGTTCAATTTTTCCATTTTTTTTTCCATTGACAAAATGCTTTCCACACCGTAGTTCATATAACAAAATGCCATGTCGCCCTCCCCCAGAGCATGTACTTATTAGATAGTTTTACATCTTCGAGATAAAGGGTTTTTGCCTTTTCTACCACACATCAGATTTTCCAAATATAAGAAGAGAGTTTCACAATATTGCCATTTTTCTTTCATATTCTTTTAAGGTCTACGAAATGCTAGAATCTGATGGCTTTCATTATTATGGTTTATAAATAGCATTCTACAAGAACAGGAAAAAAAAAAAAAAAGAAATTTACATTTTCCTATGCAGCAAAATTGCAAAATTTCAGGCCTGCCCGGCTAGCGGAATCCCTCCAGGAGAAACAATGGTTATACTGAACGTCCTAAAACCTAATTCATGAATTTCCTGCAGTTTGAAGCTTTGCACAGACAAGGAACTTTGAATTCATCTGCTTCATCGGGATCAAACAGATAATCATATCTGCAAGGATCAACACAAAGAATTGTAAGAAAACCATTTGCATCGAGTAGCTTTCAACGTATGCACGCGCACGCACAAGACCATGCACCAAAGAAAGGGGGTGGGGGCGAGGGTAGAGAACGATACGTTAATTCATCCCCAGCAGACACGTTTGTCTTTGCAATAAGAACAATCCTGCTTTCATCATCACCAACACTCATGATCCTTGCATAGCAGTTGGGCATGCACTGAAGGAAAAAAAGAACAAGTTGACAAACACAAAGCCCATAAAGAAAAAACCCCAGAAGAATACACATAACTTGCTAATAAATCTCATCTTGATCAAGATTTCTCCTTCCAAATGCCCGTTCCTGAGAATACTTACAGAATGGTTGATCAATCGTGCAATATTTCCTGCATCCGTGGCATCGACCACAACTTCTTCACTGATTTTGAACAGCTGGGCATGAAATTTTAGCAGTGTGAAAATGACTGGAAAACAGGTTTTTTTCTTTCTTTTTATTTAGTTATTTTTTTCTTCTTTCTTTTTTGGGTTTTGGGGTTGGGGGGGTGGGTTGGTTTCCAAATTCCAACGTCATTTCAGTAACAGTTGCCTTACGTAGCAGTCTTTGCCCTCTCTTCGATAGCGTGCTTCTCTAAGATCTGCAACACTGCGCCTAACTTGTTCCCCGCGATATTCCACAACCTAGCAACAAATACATTCCTCTAAGTAATCTTGTATATAAGGGCATGCATCAAGTTTCTTCTCAATCAAGAATCTAAAAGGAAATATTTTCTTCCTGAGCCTTCTTTGATAAATATGAATACGCAAGAATTACCATTTCCCCTTCTAGGATGTTTCTACGTGCAAAAAGGCCCCATCCATGTATTTGAGATCTACCAAAGCACACCCTATCCTTTTCTGTTCTCTGGATTCAAAATGAATGTTTAGAACATTAGAAATTGAGTTCCTTTTAGAAATGAAAGTTTAGAACCAGTGACTACGACACAGGATACAATCGATAAAATATTACCTGTAAATGGCGTAATCGTTCTTTGAATGTAGAGAAGTTCTTTGGCTCCTCTATTTTCTGTTTCAGAATGGAAAAATTCAGTCAAATGAAGTTACCCAGGTTTCTCTTGCCTAATTCAACCCCCACCCCAGAAAAAGGGAAGAACGAACAGTACAGGCCATAATTTAACACACTTAAAAGAGAAGCACATAAAGAAATTTACTCTGTTCGCATTCAGATTTTGAATTGCACTAAAAGGATGATGACGGGGTCCCATTATTTGGTGAGCAACAGCTTCCTCCCTTGTCAGCTGGCAAACAAATAGAATAGGGATGATTATGGTGTTATTTACGGCCACCATAGCAAGTTTACGTTTGTCTACACATTATTAACTTCATACTAAATGATGTCTACTTGCATTGTTATTTTTTTCAAGTAAAAGACATTTTAGTTTCAATATGCCATATATACCCTCATAGCACATACCCGATTTGATGTTTTGAAGACGCGGCACCTTGCAGAGGACAATGGATCAACCTCATCAAATTCAATTGAAGAAGCCTCCTGGCGTTTCAACCAGCTTGCTGAAATAAGCCTAGAACCAGTGTGCCTTTGGTTTGGGCGAAGGCTTTTAGTCGAGAAAGTTCCTTTAGGAGTCTCAATGATTAGAACTGTATCTGGATTTGGAGCCCTACAAAAAGCACAATTATTAAGTGCTTCAGCAATCACAACTATGTCTTCATAAAGTGGTATTTTTAAGGTTAAGCAAACATGCTTCGATGACGAGAACCCCAACTGTAATGGCAAATCACACAGAGCAATACCTGTGAAAGGCACAGTATGAAACCATTTTTGTAACTTGCTTCCCATTCTTTTCCAGGCAGTGCAACTGCAGTTTGGAAAAGCATTAAAATATAACAATGAAATTGAGAAATACACGCACGCAACAGAACCTAGATGGGCATTTGTAAATTTACAGTTTTCGGGCTCGTTTTAAGGTGCAATTTTTGTTTGGTGAGCAATCTTGACAATGCACACTACCACCAAATACTGTCAAGTGTCCTGTTAAAGAATAAATGGCACTGTGGGCATTTGAAAAAACCCAGTGGTGTAAGCCATGAAACCTGGCATTTGCCAATAATTTTGAGCTAATATCAGATCCTGGGAAAGAAGGACTGTTAGTCACTAAACGAAGTCGAGTGATACCACAATAAGTTTCATTTTAGTCATCAAACTATTTTTCAATTTATAAGAAGTCATGGACGTTTGCTTTTTTTGCTTTTGTTTCAATGAAGTCACTCTTCAAATAGCGCTAAATCGAAAAGAACACCTGAACAATCTTCATGTAAATTACATCTTAGATTGTTGTCTTCAACACTGGAAATTTTTGTCACAAAATTGACGGATATTAACAAAATGACAAAGCTGAAACTGAAAGCACACTTCGCAACTGGAACAAAATAAGCTTCATGACTAGAACTTTAATATAAGTTGGGTGACTAACAGTCTTCTCAATCCTTAGATCTTCACACTAAGGGTAGAAGTGATATAAAATTATCAACAGACTCACACAGCCACACTAGTAATGTTTCAGATGTAAAATTAAATAATGAGTAAGTTACTGGTATTGATACTTCACTAAAATAGGGCAGTCCTACATTGCAAAAGTTAAGAAAATAAATTAGTTAATCAAGTCATCCTCACCTCCATGCGGTACCCCGCCCGAGATGCACACATTGCATGGTAATAGGTGGAACACTTGCAACACTGTGTACAGGAACCATGAATTTGCTTGCAAACTACACAAATCTGAAATTTGGAAGTCAGCAAAAAGTTCATAAAGAACAAGAGATGCAGGTCAAGTTCAGATTATTCAACATCTTGAATTCCATTCTGATTCTCTACATTAAAGTGTCTTAATATGATATTCAGCAAAATTATTTACTTACAGTTTCCAACGTTAACCTCCATTTAAAATAAAATAATTATAAATGACTAACAGGGGAAAAAAAAAAGTAACTGTTCCGTTTCTTATGTCACACTGAATTGGAAAGGTAGTTGAGAGAAAGTAAAATGAGCAATTGTACAGAACTGAGTTACCTTCACAAAGGAGCTTGAAGGTATTGCCAAGATTCCAAGAGCAGGTTCCATCTTTTCATCACTTGCAAAAGAAACTTCAGGTCGAAACCAGGCACAAGTAACATGAACCCATAGTGGCTTAACATTCGTAGGCTTCAGCGCACCTCCTAAATTAAAAAAAAAAAAACACATTACAACAAAGTCCCAGAGAAATGAAACATAATATTAAAATTTTAGCAGCAATTTGGAATTTGCACCAATATAGGACATTCACTACAAATTACAGACTCCTGGCTTTTCAGAAGCAACCCCTGCACTACTATTTTATTTAAATGATTCATTGTTCAGTTCATAATTTCTTTTCTGCATGCAAAGTGGTGCATTGCCTTGGTTTTGTCCCCCAACAGCACCAAAATTAGTACATGATCTAATTTGTCTTTTCGAAACTGAAGCAAGTGAAGGTCAGAATTAACTTCTCCAACGAACTCAAATTTTCACACTTTGACATATCAGGAATCCGGATCAGCAAAAGTGCGAGTCTACAGCATATCATGTGCATAATATGGTGAGAAGAGAAGGCTGATAAAAACAAAATGAAAACTGTTCTATTCCAAAACCAAATAAATAATGCAAGATTTTAATGATTTATAGAACAGGCAATTGAGAAAGAAAATAAAAAATAAAAACATGCCTTTAACCGGGCAGAGACAACACTGCCGCTCAATATCAGGTGTCTCACAGGCTCTACAGACCCATGAAGTAAAATCACGAACATTTCTTGCTCCATAGCATTCTTGATGCACAGCAATTTGACATCTGAGAGCATCATGATACGAATGTTATACTCTTTTTACACGTTCAGTTATACACAGCAAAATTGCAAATGATGTCTGACCAAAAATGGTTAGAAACTCGATTCACTAATTTAAATTTCATCTTGAGAAGTTAGTCAAAATATGACCTAAAGAAAATTGATGAAGCTCTAAACCATGTCCAATACCTCTAGCTTTAAGGGATAGCTAATATCATGCTAGAAAAAAAAATTCAGCAAAGGGATGTTATTCTCATTTCTCACTTTGGTGCCTGTGGAGGAACAAGAACCATTTAATTAAATAACATTAGTAGATGTGATGCACATAAGACTCATATAAGGGTCTAAGTCATTATATATTCCCCATTCTGAGTAAACACTACAAAGGATGTGACCAAGCTTCATCTCTATGGCTGACCAACTAAAAGATCTACACAGGTTGGTGAGGTTTACATGTTCAATGAATTAATTATAAATGCTAGGTCACGACATGTAAGGAAACAGGTGGAACATCAACTTGATATAAAAAATAAAAACAAAAATCCTGGATGCATCTCATGTTCTCAGGATTGAGGGTGTAGCAACTTACATGTATGAACTGACATTGTAAAACTTCTGTAAGAGTAAATGAAGTTCATATTTGAAAATACCTATTGCATATAATAATTTTGTTGTGTGCTCTTCCGATCTCGACATACTGCACATCTTTCTGTTGTCCACTTTGTACTTACAGGTTCATATTTTTCTATAACATTAAAGAACAGCAAAGTCAGTATCTCTCTTTCACGCTCCCATGTAGATGTGGCAACATGAAGCACCTCTAAAAATTCCAAAAGATCGGAAGAGCGTCGAAAATGACCTTGTAGGAAAGTCAGCAACTTTTGCTTCCGTACTTTGAGAGAAGGACGCTTAAGGGGTTTGGTAAGAACAATACTACGTGAATGATGCTCTGCCATCTCCAGCATCTGTTGAGCCAAATAATAATAATAGTATGTAAAAAAATGAATCTTTCAGATGTCTGCATCTTCTCTAGATACACAAACACCAGAGTTGTAGGGAAACATTATTTAGTTCTCTTCCTAATATGCTCCGTGACAATAAATTAAAGGTAATAAAGCAAAGATCAGATTCAAGAACAAACCCACTGTTCCAGAGGTATGCAGGAACCTTTCACCCTGACACTAGCCTTCCAGTTTTTATATTTGGAACCAGTATGTCGTTCCCATACATTGAGGGGCTTCTTCTCCGTTCTTCCGATCTCCCACACTTGCAAATAACTCTGCAAGAAGGTAAGGGGAAGTTTATTAAGACTTCTAGTTTTTCGTTCTTCCTCTTCTTCTCCTTTTTATTTATTTATTTATTTTTGTTAAATAGACTGGCATTACTTAAGTATGCAAATGAAAAAACCTCACGATCGTATACACTCGAAAACATAGCCAGAAGATATGGTTGTTAATGCTTACTGATGAAGACTTGGAAAATAAATTCCATCAATTCCAGAGCACACAACAGCAACCTTGTTAGGCAGAACAAAATTGTCATTCTTTTTGCTATCCCTGCACCAAAGAATTGCCTGCTTATTAGACATTTGGAAGTAAACCCTCAATTTTCTGGCAAAACTGAAAATAAACATTTTTATACAAATTAAGTAAAACCACTCACCTAACTTTAGTCTGCTTGTTTTCTGAATCAGATAATTCAAAATTAAACCTTGCTTTGCATTCAGGACAATAATAATCAAAGGGTTCCAGATCCTAGAACAGAGTAAGCCGTTATATCAATAAACAAGTTTTATGCACTTTACATAGATTAACATGCAGGCATCCATATGCTATTTCATTTTTTAGAGAGAGAACACGACAATACCTCGAAATCATCTTCTGAGAATTTGTCACACTCAGAATGAACCCAAACTTTACAGCCATTACAGCGCACCTAATTTAGTGAATTATTATAACACAACATTAAGAGTAAAGACAGATAAAATGAAGGTATCAAATAGAAGAGGGAAAGAAGAAAAGATGATCCCACCCAAGTTTTGCTGTCTGATTGGTTCTTTATCTCTTTGCATATGCCACAATAATGTTTCATTTTTTTCAACTGCAACAAAAGACAAGTAAATTATTAGCAGTCAGAGAGTTCCAAAATGGAATTATATCTAATCAAGAATCAGGTCTCTATAAAACTTCTAGACAAATCAAGTAACAAACCCTTGCACAAGATGTACACAAACGACTGGTTGCTGCAGGAGGCATGCTCAAGCCACAGGCTTCACAAGATTGTGTCCCTTGTGTCGTAAAAGCTTCCTGCAGAATGAAATAAACTTGATGATTTCCAATACCAAGAAAGGGCAGGCTATGCTTCTTATTCGCTTTTACTGCATTTCGATGGAAAGGACATACGAGAACAATCAATTCTGCACTGGGAAAGAAACTCTAGTTCATGTTTCATAAGCAAATTCTAGCAGATCGGAAGAGCGTTTGTTAGAACTGTCCCAAAGAAACACCCGAAAACAATGTTGAAGTTTCTGATAAGCCTCTGTTACTATCCATGTTCAGATAACAAAAATTTTCTCATTATTCTCCCAAATTATAATGTTACTTATGACTAATTTGACATTTGATTTGACAACTGCTCAACTACAACCACATATGTCAATCCTTTTTACATTCCCAATACACATTCTACCTCTCTCATTATAATTTCCCCAAATAATGAGAATCAAACAAGCTCTAAGTAACCCATGAATTACCCGTTTTGGAGAATTGCAATCCTGATTTGAATCAGAAACCTCAACAACTCCTCTTGTGAAAGAATGGAGATAATCCAAGTTTCCAGCTGCAGCATTAATTTCATACATCAACATCTCGTTGAAGCCATTTTCTGCCAGAAATGCCTCCTCTATAGCTGAGCGAAGATCACTAGGTCTGCTATCATTCAGTTCAGTCTGCCCCTGAAACCTAAAGCAGAAATTCCGACTTCAGAAACATGCCAAAATTAAGAGAACTGTTGAAAAAGAAGACATAACAAAACCAACTTCATTGCACACCTGTCTACATAATCTAAAAATGGAAAAATCATGCCACGTTTGATCCAGGCATAATCCTGCGCATACGAGGAAGCAGACGAGAACGTTTACTCTAGTTAGACATCTTTAAAGCCAACATTTAACCTCAGTTAAGTGCATAGATTTTATTTGGGAAAGAAACTTGGGGGAAAAAGAATAGTGTGAATTACCCTTTGTGTTCCATTCCCGGAATAACCAAAAAACATTACACAAACCGCACCAGCTACCCGAAAATTCAGAACTTGTTGAGGGACTTGCTTCTGATTAAGCACAATGGCGGGCCAAGCAGGACACTTTTTCCCAGTTATTGCCCAAACTATATCACCATCGGCAAAATCCTCTGGTCTGAACATTTTATCAATGCCACTTAAATCTAGTACCTCATCCAACTCCTCATCATCCGCCATTGTTATCGAACTCCGTGAAGTAGAATTCGTCCTAATATTCAATCCATCGGATCTCAATTCCTCTATCTCATCCTCGGACAATGGCGAGAATTTCCGACTTTGGTTTCTAATTCTGTCCTCAGTACGCTTCTTATTACTTGCTCCATTGGCCCACATTCTTGGGTTTTTGAAACTGAATTTATCCTTTTCTATAATTGGCATCGATTCAAAACCAGAATCAGAGTCTTTTAATGTAGTTTTACTCTTATCTTTCTTCCAATCATCTAGGATAGAATCATTGAATCGAGAAGGAAGTGCCTGAACCCGTCCCCGGGAAGTTCTCACCAGTGGCGGCCGTGCAGCCTCTTTCGGTCTAGGCTCCCGGTTGCCGGGGCAACAAGAAGCCTCTGTACATAATGAGTCCGGCGCCGCCGGGCCAGAGGAAGACACCATTTTCTGGATTCCATAGCTGTTGAACGGAATTATACCTGCGGCGGCTTCTCCAAGGAGACGCAGAGGGTAATACCCATTATCGGATTTCCGTTTCTTGCGATTCCCCGATGATGAATCGTCGTCCTCACCGGCCGAGTCGCTAACTCGGCAGCGCTTCAAATTAGGCATTACGGATTTCAAGTTTTTCTTGATGATCATCCTCTTTCCAACTCCCAATTCACTCCCTTGGAAACCCTAATTTCTCAATCCAAGAATCTCCCACCCACCACAGAGGGAGAAAAAGAAAAAATTAATACTTTATCCACATGCAAACTAGAGAAAATTAATCACACCTTAAAACCCATAATTAATTTACACAGCAAGTTCACAAAAATAGCTTCAGAAAGGGGAAAAAATGAAATTTCGATATATTCAGAGAGAAAACTGAAAAGTATGCGAATAGGGATCTTTGTTTCAAGAAATTCTCTCTCAAGCTTGAGGCCCTATGAGAGAGAAAGACACACCGAATTCTATAAACAATAAAAATATATGTATGTGTGTGTGTGTATATATATATATATATGCTGCACTCTGTGTGTGACTCTGAATGTGAATATAATAAAAACTAGTAAAAACGGGATCCCAATTTTGTTGCGGAATTTGGTTTTCTTTTGGAAAGATTGATGTATAGATACAGAGGGTTTGTATGTATAGGCAGAAAGGATAAATAAGAGTTGAGAGGAGGAAGGCATTATTTTGGGCATGGTGGCAATTTACAGACATTATTTTGGGCTTCATTCGAAGCTAAGGATTCTGGTTTCCTAATTTTTTATTTATTTATTTTTTGCTTTTTGTGTTTGTGTGTTTTTTTCCCTGCTTGCAAGTAAAGTGGTTCCAAGAAGCTTGCAACGAAAACGAGTTGTGTGATTTTATGAAATTTTAATATGTCATGGTTTGAGACGAATAGAATAAAAAGAAGAGATGGAATTAATTAAATGGTATGATATTTTTTAGTTGAACTAAATTTTTCACAAAAAATGAAAAATCGTTTGAATTGGTCAAGAGAGGGAGAACGGAAGTGGTTTTGACATCCGAGGTTGTTTTAGATATTACGTTGAATGTTTAGCACAAAATGATGTCGACTGTGGGCGGTGGGTAGTTGGGCTTCTTCTAGAGAGGATCAAATGATGTATTGAAGATTTAAAGACAAAAATAAAAATTGTATGTTGCATGTAACCAGTTGAGCGTTGATGGAGGATAACCTCGCGTCTGCGGTCATTTGATGGAGTTTTCCTGTGGGGACATGAGGAAGAAGGCATTGTATGGGTTGCGGGATTGCCGTTTTGGGTGTTTTTTCCGTTCGATTTGGCTTTTCCCGGGGGTGGGTGCGGGCTGCCACAAAGTCTACCGGGAAAGAGAAGTTGTTGCTTTGTTGGTGGAGACGGAGGAGAAAGAGGAAGTCAAGGAGCAGGGACCGGAGGGCGATTTTGGGTTTATACTTATATATGGCAGCGGGACATGTCTGAAACATCCAAAACGGAGTTGATGGGTGCAGAAATCTACTAGGTTGTTTTGTGCAATTTGGAACTTTCCTTGTTACCTACGGAGAATGAAAAGAAGAAATGAAATGGGTTACTTGAATTTACGTTGGTAGCCCTCGTACCAGGGTGGTCGGTCGACTGGAGAAGGCACTGAAAGCGCAGCTTTTCGTGAGTCCGTATGTTATAGGTAGCCATGGGGATAATAGGGAGAGAGAGGGTGGGGTAGACGTGTCTTTTTGAGTTTAACAACTATCAATTGGAATTCATCTCCATGGCAGTTTACATATCCAAGACAGACATGGAGTTCAATGATCGGGTTATAAATAGTCTGATCGAGCTCGATGTCTACAGTAATAGGCGGAGCAAAGTGATTCACTCAGCAACCGCCGACAGTGGGGTTGCCGATTGCCCTCCCGACAATGGACTAGCTAGCGAATGAATTTCAGACCAGAGCCGGCTTCTTTGTCCATTGTTGATTGTTCAACCATCTTGCATTTTTGGCCTCATTATTCGCAGACTTTATGTGGGGCACTGAAAAGTAGCTTTACATTACGAAGTCAACATATGACTTTTGTTGCAAGTCCCTTTACATATGTAAAACTAAATTGGCTCTATACTTGAGAAACAATGAACAAGATAGATGATACTGCTTTCGATGTCTTCTCGTTCTTTGCAGGTTTTGAGATTTCAAGGCAAAATCATTCAAAGATGAGACATGGTACACAATACTAAACACCACCATTACATGGTAAACAATACCAATCGTGTATACAATACCAAACAACAGAGCATGTTTCTTTAATCATGTTCGGTGCTGGCACACTCTATGGTGTCCTTTGGACACCATAAAAGGTGTGATGGGTGCCCAATGGGGGTTGACACACTGTCCTTTGGACCCGATAGAAGGACGGGTAGGCTCGAAGAAGAACGAGGTAGGACAAAGTTTGTCTCAATTGCATGCTCTAATTTGAAGTAATTTTTTTGGGGTGTGATTTGCCCTTAATCCCAGGAGTTGGGTGTCACTTAAGTGGAGGTAATCGAAGTCAGAGGTTTAGCCTGTACTCAGGATCAGCGGATGAGATGAAGTAAAAACCCGATCTTGATTTTCAACAAGAAACCTCAGGCTTCTCAGCAAAGATTATCACCAAAGTAAATGCTTTGCCCAAAGGACTTTGAAAGACACAAGGTTCAGATATTTCATATGGAACTCCATCTTCATCTTTATTAAGCAAGCAATATATACAACTTATCTGAACACTTCATCCACTAAGGACGCTTTGCTCAAAAAAAAAAAAGAAACTACTAGCTTACAAGCATTAAGGTCCAGCTTATTGAAGCGACCTCGAGCTTAGGATTTCATTAAGGCTAACCCGGTTACATTACCATTGATCTCTTTCGTTATGGTTTTATATCATCAGGAACGTTGATCTCCTTGCATAATGTCATCAGGTATGTCCATCTCTTTCTTTGTGTCCACCGACATTTTACTTTATATCATCAGGTGCGCTAACTACCTCCCTACATTTCTTCTTACTCATTAAGAGTTGTGGATTCTTGATTTTTGCCTGTGTCAATTTATACTGTTTTTGCAAATCTACCACGGATTCTCGGTTGGCTGTCGGCCAGAGCTTTCCTGCAGGCATACTGAAAATGAAACAAAGCATTAGCATTGTCCAAACAAGTTGAAGACACAACAAATTTACCACTAGTGGCTAGCATCAAATTTGTTCAGTATGCATGATTCAACAACTTGACATGAAAGTATCAGGAAAACGATACCAATAAAAATTTACAATACAAGAATTATGCACAGTATTCCCGGCGAGAAACTAAAATGTTGTTCTTTTCTTCAATGCAGGACAGATTTGGGGTGGCTGCTACTTGGAATCGCAGCAGAAAACCTATATATGATGTGATGAAAGCATTATAGCTCACCTTAATTTTTCTGCCAAAATTCCTCTTCGACTTCTTACTCCTATACCTTGAGAGCTTTTCCTTGCGATCTTCAGAAGTGCAACTGCTAATAATTTTTTGTTGTCCCATTGGAGATTGTCTGAGGCTTATATTACCGTTGCCAAGAATCTGTCATAAAAGCTCCAGTATCAGCTGCTAGTTCACTAAGAGAATTACAAAGAACTAGTCATTTAAAGATTGATGACATGTGTCAGTTTCCTGATTTATGTTTAAGTACCGGAATGCCAGTCAACAATGTAACTCTGGCTACTAGCACTTCAAAATGATTACAATAAGATCTTATCCGGATGATAATATGCTGATCGATGAATACAAGAAATAGGGTTGACCCGAGAGAGGGGGGCGGGGGGAGGGGGAGGGGGAGAGAGAGAGTGCGTGTCAACAAACAATACTGAGAAGACTAAAGTAAGCAGACTTAACTGTCTCCACTAACTATATTCTCAATATGCTATGCAATGGGTAGTTTCAGGTTGTTTATTCTATTTTATTTTATTTTTTGGAGGAAGAAAAAATGTGGGGTGGGGGGTGTTAATAAAAAATAGTTAGAACAAAAGCAGAGAGAAATCAAACTAGACCTCTATGTCTCCTTCACTGAATGATCTTCGCATGCCATAAACAGCCCCAAAGTCCATACCAGGAAAATCCATAAAATTTGGCCTTAGTTGAGTCTCGCTTATATGTTCCATTGACCGCAAACAGTTAGAACTAACACTTTTCTGGAACTGGCATTCAGGAAGCAATTTTTCATCAGGTATAAGACTTCCATCAGTTTTTAGAAAAGGGACTTTCATTTCCAGGATTTCAGACACTGATGTTTGGTTTCCTTCCATTTCCAAAAGATCCTTCTTGCATTCATAGAAAACCTCGCTGAGGAGCTGCCCTTTCTCAATTGATGTTTCAATATCTGACACCGACATTGCTTGCGGGGAGATGACATCTTCTCCAAAAGAAATCATCGAAATGGCAGCTGTCATGGGATCGAGGCTCATCATCAGTTCCTCAATTACTGGTTCAGGAGCCTTGAAGAGATCCCCTTCTCCCCCGAGATTGTAATCCGATATAGTGGATGTCTGAATGAGGTTCCCCTGTATACCACCCATCATGATCAAAATTAAAACAACTGCAGTAGTATGACATAAATAAAGATATCAAGGAATATATATGTCATTTGAGAGAGTAGAGACTAAAGAAGTTTTTTGGAAGAAAACAACATTGACAGTGTTAATGAAGGATGAAATAATACATAGCATGTGGAATACAAACATGCCCTACTTTCTGGACTTACTCTATGATCACGTTAAAATGTCTCAAGTAAAAGCATGTTCAGTATATGTTAGTGGGATAGGACTGGAGAGCACTGTGTACCAAATTTTGATTTCCTAATATGTCATACAACTCTGTTTATCAACCAAGAAACTCTGCAGACCCATAATGTCAAATATGTAGAACCGAGCACTGCTATTTGCCTATTTTCATACATAATAAAGATCTCAAATAGTAAAATGAACACTAAGGAAGCTTGTTAATGTGAAAAGAAAAATTAGAAAATATAGGTGCCCATGTTGAAAGAAATTTATTTAAGATGCTACTATTAATTTGACCCGCCCGATGACTCTCATGATCTCTACACCTTACAATACTTGGCATTAAAGGACTAGGCAACTTTCCAGAATACTAATCTTTGAAATCCAAATATAGAAAGCAGGCAAGGATCACTTGCAGCTATATGCGCCACTAGATTTTGCCTACTAAATTAGACTTTACTCTAAATTATAATCAATTAAAGATTCCTCTGAAACCAGGCAATATTTTCACATAGAAACTTTCTCGCTCCGATAAAGTTCCCCAACCAATATGCAACTTCTATTCTATGTTGAATGCCTTTTAACAGCGCTATAAAATAACAAAAAATTCAATCATCAAGCAGACGAAAAGCCGGGGAGAGCAAGATTTATCTTTTTAAGGGAAATATGCTTTTCCACTTGGAAATTCCACTTGAAAACAAAGATCTAAATTATAGAGAATATCAACAATAAAGGGGTGGCTAAGCTTTTGCTTTTCTCCCACCTTTCCATCACAATATATTGAAGTGCAGTCAAACGTGAATCCTCAAAAATAACTTGACATCAAATTTTACAAGGAAAAACCATGATAAAATAGGTCTTATTCCCAATAAATTTGGGTCTGCTACATAAATCCATCTTGCAATTCCATTTGCTCAAACAACTTGGCATCAGAAAAATCAAATCATGAACAAAAATTATTAAAAAAAAAAAAAAAGGAAGTAGAAAAGCAAAAGCAAAAGACTATCATCATGCAACCAAGTAGGTGGAAAGCGGGGCTATGTGTCTTTTATGCCCCAAATATATATATATATATATATATGGAAGATAAGTAAAGAACACGGAACAAATAATTATGATGTTTAATTTTCCAATCCTTTTTCTTCCATAAATAGATCCAATTTCAGAAAGAGAATTCACAAACTTTCCACAGAAAGACATAATCAAAGATAATTGAATACTTCAAAGAAAGAATCCAATCGTCCTTTTTCTTCTTCAGTACTGAGTCAATTCTCAAAGCAGAATCATGTAAACTGTACTTGCTCAGTAAATATTCAGAAAAAAATAAATAAATAAAACAAAAAAACTTGAGCTAAAATTAAAGAGAAGTTCCTTGGAATCTCTGTTTAATTTCCCCAATCAAGGAACAAAGCGAAACCCCACAAATTAATCAGAGCCGTCTAAATGATTGAGCTAGAAAACCTATAGTTCAATCCATCCCAAAAACAGACATAAGAAAAATGACCCAAAATGTGAATAATTCGACAGCACAAGGTGGAGACTTTGCGAATAAATACACAAGAAAAATGCTGATCAAGAAATGAATTAAGGAAAAGTATACTACCAATGAAACGTTGGGTTTCTGGGAAGAGCAGAAATCGTCAAACTGCTGAACTTCTTGAGAAAAACTCTGAAGGTAAGGAACATTTAGCCCAGTTTCTGTGTACATTCTTGCTTCCCCCACTTCTTTCTCTTTCATGAATACGCAAGAAAGACACACATACTCTGTGTGTAACCGATATCTATACACTAAAAGGGGATCGATTTATGGAAAAGGTCCCTTTTATAGGTGTCAATTAGAGCAAGAAACAGAGCACCACCAGCAGCTGTTGCAGAGCAGTACAGCAACAGCAGCCATATTCAATAAAAGGGGGGGGGGGGTTGTGAGAGAGAGAGAGTTGAAAACGAATCTGATTTTTGGTTTGTTCTTGGAAATCTCATTTGAGGAGAGGCAAGTTATTCTAGCAGTAAAAAATTACAATAATAAATAATTTCCTTGAATTCAATGCTGCATACGAGAATGTCTACTAATGGTGTAATCAAGATATTTTTATGGAGATTTAAGAAAGTGGTTTTTGTTAAATGTCATTTTCTTGAATTATAAATACTAATCAACAGTTGATTATGAAAAATGGTGCAAATTGCGGCACATAATCTGGACACAGCTTGATTATTATCTCAATAATAATAATAAAGATATATGTGAAGACAAAAGGCATGTTGAGCACTTGCATTGCAGGCTTTTAACCTCAATTGACGTACTGAAACAGAGGTTTTTGACTTACGCTAAGTTTATAAATGATTATTTAGTACACATGTTTCCATCCTAATATTACCATCTCATAAGATTCACAAATATCAATCACTAATATATGTTTGGTAAAACAATCGTAATTACTAATTACCACCTTATCATACATGTGCTCTTCCGATCTCAAACATGCTACGGGTACTTTTAACAGTTTTCACTCTATATTCACGGAGAAAAAGCTCGACTAGCAATGAAATAGTTAGTAGAAATTGACCAAATAGTAGATATAGGATATAATGATAATACGTAAAGTAAAAATAACTTACAGATTTTATTTTTAGTAAATAACTGAAAGTCAAGAACTCGATTTGTTACTGGCGGCTCAACGCTATTTTGAGTGGTTAAGGAACTTTCATTTAAGAAAAGTGTAGACGTTCATAGAGAATGTTTTATAAAAGACAGAATTGGATAGGAAAAGGGAAAACAGCTGGAGTGGGGGGTGTCTCTCTAGTCTCTAGTTTCTACCAGAATACTAAATGGCTTTAGAATAGATCGGATTCACTCATGGGACCTTAATTTGCCTATAAAATTTCATTGGACTCTTGTCTTTTTTGTAACCTCAACAATCATGCGAGAGAATTTAGAGAGACTAGTTCCTACCTTGTAAAGAATGGTGAATGTGAAAATGACCTATTAAATCATATAGACCGTTCAATAACAATATTGAAATTATTGTTAAGAATATAATTATGTAACGATTCAGAATGAACTAAATGGAATATTTCTAGAATTTTCATAATTCTTACCTTGAATGCAATACCCAAACAAAAATGTATATATGAAGAAAAATCGAGAAAGTTGAGGAGATTTTTCAAAATCTTTATTTCAAGTTTAAAGAATAGAGAGAGGGAATTTAAGTATTTCATGTGATTTAGAGATAACCAGCTAGGGAATGTCAATGTCAATTTTTGTTGGATTTCCAATTTGTGATTTTGAAAGTTTACCTTCTATAGCCCTCAAATCAAACAGCCCAAAAGAAGGCAAAATCATGTTTTATGCATGCATATATATATATATATATATATATTAATGCAAGAAGATATACACTACTAATTAGGTCGCTATTTTGTGAGTTTCTTAAGAAGATTCGTTTGAATCAGCCTACACCACAACTTGATTATTCGTCAATCTAATACATGTTGTTATAAGTTGAACATCTTGAGAGCCTATCAAAATTTTTCTAATAATGATCAATTCGATGTGAACTTGTCATAAATATATATGACAACCAACTTTCCATCAATCAATAAAATTATGTTGTAAATGCACAACATAATAATACTTACACAAGGTGAAAAGTCGGGAACAATAAACCCCAAATCTGCTCATTGAGCCGCATATATAATTTTGCGAAGTGGTGAAGAATTATGAAGAAATCTCCTTATTTTGCAATTCATAAAAAAGAAAAGAAAAGAAAAGAAACCTCTGTAGCTCCAGTTTTAAGGGGGAAAATATTAAAAATAATGAAAGAAAATCCGAAATTAAAATCATTCTTTCCAAAAAAAAATACCATGCCTTTTCGTTTTTGCAATAAAATAAAAAAAATCCCAAATGTGCCAGTGGTGTGGGAGCATGACCTGAGGTCCACCTTGGCAATGACATAGTAGAAGAGGCCATTTTTGACGTTACACTTTAGAGACAAAATATAAACGCAAAAACAAATTCTGTATGGAGACACTTATGGGGGCAATCAGTACCCTACCTCCTCCGCAAGTGACAAACCATTGCTCAAAGCAAAAATAAGCAATAAAGGAATACATGTCTCTTTAGAATTTCTTATAATCAATTTCTATACAAAAAAAAAAAAGGATTTGATCACATTAAATATGAAATAATCTGAAAAACATTGTCACGTGAGTAAAAAAATAGAAAACATTTTCCATGAGAAAATGTCAACCGAACCCCAAGACTCCACGGTAAAATAAAATACATCAATGCCAAGAAATGGGTAGTAGCTGAAGGTAGGTACTAGACTAGGTGGGGTTTGCAATAATTTTGGAAGTAAAAATCTCATTTTCGTAGCCTCTGTTTCTCTCATGATCAACAAAGATTTTAATTGTTTATATGCATATTGTTTGCAGGTGCTCAATTAATGCACTACAAAAGAACAAAGAAATCACTTTCAAACTGGAAGTGGACAATAGAGATAAGATTTTCAGGGTCCGTAGCCTTTTTACAGAAAGTGATATGCATGTCACGGTGCCATTGCACACCCATACGCCATAGATATCTAACTCTTATGACGCATTTGGTACATCGAATCAAATAACACACGACAACATATGAAATTGCCATGGAGACTTTCCTAAAGAATCTACATGTGAATTTATGAATCTACCTTGAGTTCTTACTTTTTAATTGTCACATGGTCTCCATATGGTGGTTTCTATAGCAAATCCAAAATGCTGATAAAACATGACATTGAACCACTAGAGACTCAGAGGAGCAGTCGATTTTTTACTACAATAAAACTAAGGGACGAGCAAAAAAGTATTCTTCAAATAACCACATGCATAAAAATATGTCAATATTTGTATGTGTGACCAGTGACGAACCTACTGTAGGGCTGGACCGAGTTGTAGTTCGGTCCAGCAATTCAGTTTTTATTATTTTTTATTTTTTTAACAGTTTTTTATTTTGGAACAATTGGAGAAATAGACTAGATTGGGACCTTGTTATAGAAAAGTGGCAAAAAACTTTAGGTTCTGGAAAAATGACAATTTTGTTAGATGAAATTACACAAACACCCTTCTTACAAAAATGGCAAAAATTTTGGATGGTTGTGATTTTGTGTAGTACAACTATATCAGTGGTTCATATTGAATGCGGTGGAATGAGTAAAATAAAAGACACAATGCGTATTTTATTTTACACAATGGACATTTATGCTGGAGGAAAACAAAAGAAGCTGGCAACCATCTTCTACCATTGCACAACTTTCAAGTTCAGCCACCACATCTAGGAAAAACTTCTTGAAGTTTCCAAAAATGCAAATGTCATTTGATGATCTCCTCCATTTTACCATTTTCATGAAGTTTTTAAGATAACCTTTGGGTGCTTTGATATCATCTTCCTCCATTCTTTAACACCTTAACAACCGATGTGTTGGACTTAAACTTAACATGGTCAGTTAACTCATAAATGTGGAATACTATGTTTAGAGTATAACGAAACGTAGAATTTAACTAAATGTAGAATTGTTCTAGCAACCAATGAGTTATGTTCACGCTTAAAGTGGCAATATAACTTGTCAATGTCTAATTCTACATTTAGATTATGCGGAAATGTAGAATTTTTCCAACAATCGATGTGCTGGCCTTAAGCTTAAAATAGTCAATTAACCTATAAATGTGAGATACTACATTTAGAATATAACGAAATATGGAAGTTAATTAAACGTAGAATTTTTCTAGTGACCCATGAGTTGTGTTCAAGTTCAAAGCGGCAATATCACTCGTGAATGTATAATTCTATATTTAGGTTATACAGAATTATAGAATTTACTGAAATATAGAATTTTTCCAGCAACCGATGAGATGGCCTTAAGCTTAACATGGTCAATTAACCCATAAATGTAGAATACTACGTTTAGAGTATAAAGAAATGTAAAACTTAATTGATTGTAGAATTTTTCAAGCAACCCAAGCGATGTTATCGAGCTTAAAGTAACCCTTAAATGTAGAATACCACATTTAGGTTTTACTGAATTGTAGAATCTATGTATGTGTAGAATTTTTCCAGCTACTGATGCGATGGCTTTATGGGGTTCAAGTAACTCGTTTTGTATAATTCTACATCTAGATTTTACAAAAATGTAGAATTTAATTAAATGTAGAACTTTTGCAGCAACTCACGTGATGCCTTAAAGTGGTGACCATATAATACAACGTTTAAGTTCTATAGAAACTGTAGAATTACATGTCATTTATATTTTTCCAGCAATCGATCCATTATTCCTATAGAATACAATCTTCGATGCATTACATAAATGTAGAGTCATATGCTTCGGCAGAAGATAAATGAGAATTACACATACTGGAATTCTTTTAATAATGTGTGCAACATGATTAACCTGCAATATTTATCCCCTGCTATCATTAGCGTATGTATAGTTTACATATGGTATTTGGAGGTAGGTAGCTTCCCACATGAAAGTGTATAAACACAAAAGGCTTGACAAAAGAAGCAATATCGAAGCAGTAAGATAAAAATGTGGGAACATGCTATTGCCACAAGAAGCCAACATAAGCTTCCACTAAGATATTTTTTGGCATGCTCTATTGTGTAAGGAGTTCGCTGATATGAACTTTTAGTCCTTTTTTTCTCCGGTAGGCTTCCAATACTAGTAGTGTCTTGAACCGATGTTCTTCTAGTAGACTTTGTTGCCTTTTCAGATTGTTAGCCGCTTGAACATCATCAAGCTTATCAAGTAGTCGCAGTCACTTACACTTACGTAAAAGATTTGGCTCCCTCACTATCCCCTCCCATCATTTTCAGATTGAACACTGTACCAACATCAAAACCAGAATTATTACCATTACTTGTTTCTCCCACTTGAACATTAAATGCTGACATATTCCCCAGGCCAATGCTCGGCGCAAAAGGAGTGTCAAAGTCTACTCCGCAGCGAAGTTTGGCTAGAGTGTCAGCCACACCCTTTTGGTAAGATGCTAATACAGTGTCAATATGGGACTGTAGAGTAGCGCAATTAGTTTCAACTTGTGAGGCCATGGATTTCATAGTCACAAACACTTCTTGCCTTAAACTGTCGACAGTCCTATCAAATTGTCCTCGAATAGAATCTTTAACTTAATCCACCGTTATATTCGTCACGTACCCCACCTATGCCCTAAACCGCCTCTGCACACACGGTTCTCGATTCATCTACAATGCATATACCATTTACCGGTAATAAGATTTGCTCAAAACTGCCATTAACTTCTAGTTGGAGAAATAACAAAAAGGGACAGTAAAAAATGAAGGGGAAAAAAAGAAAATTAGCAAAAAAAAAAAAAACAGACTTTAAAGTTTTGATATTCAAATAGTAGGTCATTTTTTAAAATTTAAAAAATCAAATTAAGCCTTAAAATAATTTAACAGAGTGGACCATCTAAAGATGTAAAATCACAATTTTGTTGTATTTACATAATGGACTAAATGGTCTTCGATATATACAAAATAAATTATAGAGAGTAAAATATAGTGATCTAATTAACCATAAAATACATATAGAGAAGTGGAAGATAAGTCTGCTTCAGATTTAAAACACTTTGATGATGTAAAAAAGAGAAGAGGAAGATGATGAAATTAGATCTAAAGCATGGGGAAATTGTGAAATTTTTTTTTGTCACTGTGAAATGGGAGATATAAAGGCAGTATAGAGAATGAGGAATATGGGTAAAAATAATTACTCCAGACAAGTAAATCTCATTACCAAATCCAATCCAGCAAATAAGATAATACATAACAACCCAACAAGAAAATTAAAGTTAAAAATAGAAACCAACAATGTCTATAATTGAAGAGTGTGGTACACTGAAAGTTACATAAAGTCAATATCAATTTGCAATCATAACAGTACAAAAAGATGATCACAAGAAAATGCACTCAAATTGAAGCAATACAAGGTTTAACTTCAAAATCTTAAACACCATAGAATGAGGAACATGGCTAAAAATAATTATTCTATACAACTAAATAGTTTTAACTTCAAAATCTTAAATATCAAAGAATGAGGAACATGACTAAAAATGATTATTCTATCCAGCAAGTAAGACAAGATCGGAAGAGCACACGTCAAGAAAATTAACATTTGTAAACCAATGCTGTAACATAGCTTTTTCTCCTTGGAATCACCAGAATAATATTTTTCAAGGCTTTAACAAGATCTATTTCAAAGTTTTTTCTCCTTGAAAAGTGTTTGATTTGAGTTATGGAATTGATTAAGTAATTAACTAGCATCACTGATAAAAGAAGCGCATCAGCATAATTATCATATGATACTATGAAATGACAGAACTATGTTACGTTTCACAAGCAAGTGTATGAAGGTAATCATCACCGACATATTTAGCGCTTGCCAAACATACTTCATCCTAATCACTGCCACAATTTGGAAGAAACTAGAATTTGCAATATTAATATTATACTCCCACAAGGATGAATCTGGAGAGATCAAATCGGTTAAGCAACCAACATTACAACCCACAAATAGAGACCACGCATGTAATATTTCTGTGCCTTAGTTGTTAGAGTAAATAAGTGGAGTATCATTCATAGTGAGAGATTGATAGAATACTCCACTTTGTGGAGAAAATATAATATACTTGTGAGTGGTATTTGGAGGAATTGAGAGGTATGTTTAGTGTCCCACTGTAAAGCAATTTTGTGAGTATATAATAAGAGTAATTTCTTTGGTGTGTCGTAAAATCTATAAGTGTTAAATCTTCGGTAATCCACAAGTAATACTAAAGGTCGGACACTTGGTATCAGAGCTTAATAGTATAATGCCTACATGAGTACATCTCTGGTTGTTTTACTTGAAGAGACGATTCTCCGTGTGTCTCCCTTCCTTCAAATTATTCTATTATCTCTTTGCTATAGTTTAGAATAGGCTGGTGTTTCTATCAATATACTTTAGTTTTTATTATATATCAACTGACACAAAGAAAGCTACTTTGTAATACTTCTTGTATGATCAGAAACTTGGAAATATTTGGGGTTGATTCTTTTGCTTAGTTTTTACACTCGTTTACTTAGTTAGAGCAGACTGGTAGTAATATAGTGGACTTGAGGTATTCAATAATGTATACATATGATTTAGCAATGGAATCTGTTGAAACAAAGTACTATAGTGCAAGGAGAACTTCTGAAGCTTTACTTCTCCTGCTCTAGCTATGTAAATCACTAAGAATTGTGATTGTTTCCTCTGAAATTGTAAAGTTAAAGGTACAATATTTTTCAAGTCTTTCTGGGGTTAAATTTCAGTTATGTGTACATTGATCTCTCAACCTTATTCGGTTATTTCGTGCATCTTCTCGTCGAAATTATTTCAGGCATCCAAAACAGCAACAGAGCCTCTGCTAGAATAGCCACTTAACCTTACAGTGTTTTAGACCAAAAAAAAAAAAAGGACAAAAACATAAGAACACAACAAAAAACCCAGCATCACAACAACTTTCAATGAAACAAACGAAGGAAATTGAAAATTTCTTACCGTTTATCTCTGGTAGTTTTGGAATTAGCACCTCACCCTGGATTTCAGGGCCTACTCCGATGAATGGTTGGATAATCAACAACTACAGTTCCCACCGACGCCCAGGGTTCAATTGTATGGTTGAGGATTTCGGGCTTATGGTTTTTTTTTTTGGTTCTTGTTTGAATCGCCTGACTTCTCCTAATTTTCTTCTCTGCAACGAATATGTTCCCAACGAATGTGTTTTCTTTTCCTTTATTCTTTTTTTTTTCAAAATAATGTGTGAAAATTATTATGTTATTTAAGATGGCATCTTGTAAATTTTCAGTTAGAATAATGGAATTATTGTCTATATTTTGCCATTTTTGCTGTGGATGCAAATGTTAATCAATTTAGACATATTTCCAAAGGGCCTTCCAAATTTAAACAATTCTTCCAATTTCCTCTTTTATTTTTTATTTTTTTTAGTCAGACTTTCATATTTAAAAAATAAATAAATTAAAAAAATATTTAGTTAGCCCAATATGGCAATACCAAAAATAAATCCAAGTTTTCTGAGCCCAAAAATAGAAGCAATATTGAGAAATACAAAACAAACAATTTTTTTAATAAAAGAAAAAGTCAGACGACTTAACCGTAGTAAAGAACTCCAAAAGAAATCCCAATTTTGTGTTCAATTTCGTCTGAAGTTCCACATTAGTAAGCAGCTCAACTTTCAGGCAATAAGCTTTATGTGTATTTCTTTCTTTTCTCTTTGTTGGATAATCAAGCACTCGTGCATCGGGCTTATAGCAATTTTCAATAATTACAAGAATAAATTGGGAAATTTGCAAAAATAATAGTTGTTAAAATTATCATTTACGCTTGTGATTTGTGCATTTAGAGGAATATTATTATATTTCAAGTTTGATTTAAACTAATTTACAAAAGAAACTATGCCAAATTTTTATGTATTCTAACATTTCTAATGTAATTTCATTTCCAACAATCTATGGTATAAAAAAATCCCCCTTCGAACCCCCTGTTGTTTTTTCCTCTAAATCCAACTCAGTCCCATGCAAAATCCTGAGTCCATCCCTGTGCGTGACCCACAACTGATGCTCTGTCAATTTGGTTCAAGACGTAATAAAAACAAATAAATACTTCCATCTTCAATTCGGTAAATGGCGAATCAAACTTTCATAGTCAAAGAAAATCATTAATGATAAACATATGTTATGTCAACACCGTGAATGCTTCATATAGACAAGATATCCTAAAATACACACTCGTGAGCCCCAAAAGAGATGTTAACAAAAGGAAAGCCGTCTGAAACTCAGACGAGAAGCCATATTACCAGTGGTTTCCAGTGACTAAGGTAACAAATTAAAAAGCAAACATAACTTGCACAAAGAGCTCTGTCCAACTCATTAGCAAAATTTGGCACCTGAAAAGTCCATCCCCGGATGCTGAAAAATTCATAAACTTGAATCAGTAAATCTACCAATGCCAAGGGAATAAGAAAAGGTGGGGGTCTCAAAATTAACTATGCTGACCTCAGCCATAAACTTCTTTAGCATCTCCTGCTTCTGCATTTCATCACTCGTTGGGAGGCCCATGGATTTTTGTCTCTGGTCAAACTGCATATAAAATATGAACCAAATCCAAAGGAAAAGGTCAAAGTTAACAATAATATAGAAGATGCAGTATCCACACGCAGAGCATACATAATATAGCTTTAGTTTAATGACACATCCAAACTTACCATCATCTTTTCCACGGTGGAACGTGTTTCAGGGTCCAAATCAGAAAGTTTGCTGGGTTCAGGTTCTACTTTCTGGGTATCAATCTCTGGCTCCCCCTTCACCAGATACTTCCACCAATCCATCTGATTCTGCTTTGTAAGGAGGATAGAGATGGATTTCTGATCCTCTACAAGAAGGAAAAAAATCAGAGTTTAGACATCAATCCTCCGAAAGAACATTATGAATTCATTTCCTTTATCAATAAGACAGACAATTCTCAGTAAGTTCATACAAGTCATAATTCAGCAACAAGTATTGTTTTACCTATATCTCTATATTTATTGCATGTCTGCAAAAGATGGGACAGAATTACCTAAGCTCCAAAAGCTATCATCAACCTTGATAGGACGGAAGAGTTCCCCCTGCAAAGAAGCAAAAATAGGGCCTTAACGTTCTATGCTTGAGTAACAACATGGCATTATGGCAATCCTCAAAGAGCATGAGGCACTTACATCAATAACTGAAGGCTGACCTTTGAGCCCAACCTTAAGATGGTTCTTCTTAAATTCACACACAATGAACCTTGACTTTGTTCCAGGAGGCACAGGAACCATAATGCTAACCTCTTTTAGAGATTGACCCCAAGAGTACTTGTCCATATCAAGACGACGCTCTTCCGATCTTGCTCAGAAACCAAAAAACAGATGGTAACCAACAAAGATAAGCAAACAGGTGATTAGCATAGTATCATGTAATTCTCTAAATCTATTAATCTCACAGAAACAGGTATTGCATTGTTCAACAAATATCAAATTGCAAAAAGTGGCATACTTTTGGTTCCACTCGACTTCCCCTCTCAAATACAACCGAAAGAAGAAGCTTATGATAATGGTACCATTTAAACTCATAATTCAACTCTGAAGAAAAATGAATAGTCTATTTTGCCGTTCTTCAACAAGTTGGCGTCTATATCTTTTTGGAAAAGCATTCCATTACCAAGAGAATCTGCATTCTAATTCCCCTTTCCTCCTCGAAACTGAATATATAAAAAGAAACAAGTACTGCTAATCAAGATTAGCAGCCTGCGGGCTGCGGCTTTTATTCCACAATGCTGAAAATTGAGCAGAAAAAAATTTAAAATTACTTCATAAAGGCACTATCACCAAGGCATATAATAACTATGGAACGATGCGCTAAACGGGGCACCCCAAACACACACACAAACACACACAGAGGGGCCATAATCCAGTCTGCGTTCGGAGAGACCAGACCCAAGGAAAAATCCACACAGCCATTGCAAATTAGAAAGTATAATATGGATATAAGTCAAAATTTTAGAGACAGATTTCTGAACAATAAGTTGCATACCTCGGGGTCTTTTTTCCTCCTTTGTTTTCTCAGTGTCTTTTTGGTCCTTCACTTCCAACTTCACGTCTTCCTTTTTCACCTGTGGAATCAATGAAGGCTCCTCCTCCTTCGCTTTCTTTTCCGCCTTTACACTTTGTTCCGTCTCAGATTCTTTCCTCTTCTTCTCCTGGACTTCCACTTTCTCCTTCACCATTCTAACCACAGCATTTACGTCCTTAAGCAACGAGTCGCTCTTGAATAAATCGCTCTCTCGCGCCACAAACTCAAAAACCTTCTCCAAAAACCCTAAAGGGTCTGATGGGTAGAGCTCTGCAGTAAACGGCTTCAGCGATTGCGTCGACTTCTGGTCATCTCCTTCGTAGTCGGAGAGAATCGCCATCTCTAACGTATCAGTGATGTTCAATTCAGGGTTTCCAATTCGTAGTCCGCGAGACGCAAATTCGATTCCTGGGGTTTTGGGAATTTCTTTGGGTGATTTTATAGTTGATTGACGACGTCGACATAACCCACTCCAAACTTCCGGGACGGCCCAAATTTGGTGATTGGCTGACCCAGTGGCCCAACTCACAGATGATGATTTTACCCCGCACACGCCACGTGGACATATATATATTTTTTAATACTAGTAGTGCTATTTATTTAGATTAAATACCAGCATCCAGTTTAATTGGTATTTTTACATTTGATGAAGAGTAGATAATCATAAATATCTGAAGATATCCCTCATTCATTATGTAATGAGCAAATGTCAACTAAATTAGATACCGATCACCAGTTTAGATAAATAACATTATTCTTTTTTTTAAATAAAAATTTGAAATATATGTCTCTAGATAAATATCATTATTTTTTTTAAAATAAAAATTTGAAATATATGATTGATTGATTGTTTGTCAAATTGGTAGTTACCCTATCAACAACGTTCGATTCCATTCCCCTAAAATCTCCTTGTAATTCAAAAAAAAAAAATATAGCAAGTGAAATTATAATGTGTGAATCAAATACTATAAACTTCCAAGTAAAACAAATATCTATAGTTTCATTTTCTACTCAGACATTTATTAATTTAAACGCCAACATGACATGTATCTTTCACGTCTATACAAATTTTTTTTACTTACAGTAGGGCTTGTCAGATCTCAGATCTGTATATGATGTTGTTGTCTGGGTCCTATTTGAATTAAGAGACACTAGAGGTATTGTTACAAGATAATTAACTGAAAAACCTAGTTAATGAACACTAGAACTAGTCGGTTACAATAAATTAAATCAGATTTTCTTAAGAAGCAACTCAACATGATAAATTACATTGACATTCTTTCTCTCTTTCTCTAATCCTTCCATTTATCTGAACCTTACTATTTTATTTTGTTATGGTCCCACTTAGCCAAATCATGTCTGTATTCCATCCACTTGACAGCAAACTATCAAACCGCAATAAAATCCGCCATGTTTGTAAAATTGAAATTTTAATTAATTATTATCGTCAACTACAATTTTCGTCAAATAATGATGTTTGGAATTGGAGGTAAGTATTTTGAGTCTGGCATGCCTCGCATATGCCCTACCACGTACCAATACCATGACTTTAGAAATTGCCAAGAAACTTCACGTATTTGATGTCTCCTTTTCGTCAAATAATGATGTTTGGAATTGGAGGTAAGTATTTTGAGTCTGGCATGCCTCGCATATGCCCTACCACGTACCAATACCATGACTTTAGAAATTGCCAAGAAACTTCACGTATTTGATGTCTCCTTTTCGTCAAATAATGATGTTTGGAATTGGAGGTAAGTATTTTGAGTCTGGCATGCCTCGCATATGCCCTACCACGTACCAATACCATGACTTTAGAAATTGCCAAGAAACTTCACGTATTTGATGTCTCCTTTTCGTCAAATAATGATGTTTGGAATTGGAGGTAAGTATTTTGAGTCTGGCATGCCTCGCATATGCCCTACCACGTACCAATACCATGACTTTAGAAATTGCCAAGAAACTTCACGTATTTGATGTCTCCTTTTCGTCAAATAATGATGTTTGGAATTGGAGGTAAGTATTTTGAGTCTGGCATGCCTCGCATATGCCCTACCACGTACCAATACCATGACTTTAGAAATTGCCAAGAAACTTCACGTATTTGATGTCTCCTTTTCGTCAAATAATGATGTTTGGAATTGGAGGTAAGTATTTTGAGTCTGGCATGCCTCGCATATGCCCTACCACGTACCAATACCATGACTTTAGAAATTGCCAAGAAACTTCACGTATTTGATGTCTCCTTTGAAAGATTGTTTATCGATATCATTGGGAACCTTCTTCTAGACAGCCATAAGATGTTGACATTACCAATTTGCTATATAATAATGGAACTTTATAATTGAAAATTCAATTGACTAATGAACTAACTGGTATATATGATATTATGCATAATTGACCCTTTCAACCAAATTTAAAATAAAGTTGAAAAGGTTTAAATATTTTTTTACCAATAAATAGATATTAATCAAATCAAATAGATCTCCCTCTTCATATATCTTGTTCTCAAATTGAAGCACCGGCACTAGAAATAATAATAATAATAATAATAATAATAATATAAGTTTGTCTGGCATTGTAATTTTTTGTTACTGGTCTGGCACCATAAGAATGCTAGTGATGTCATTGATGACGTCACTGGTGGATAATAATTAAATTTGTTTTATTTCCCTACTTTCTGTTTTTATTTTATTATCCATTTTTTAGATAATTAAGAATATCATCTTAGAGAAATTCATAGGAATCTCTTTGGATAATTATGAGTTTTGTTCTGATTATATTGAATAACAATTAAATTTTTTTACATTATTTTTTAATTTTTCCCTAATTTCTGTTTTTATTTATTATCCATTTTTTTATAATTAAGAATATCTTCTTAAAAAAATTTATAGGAATCTCTTTGGATAATTATCAATTTTATTTTGACCGTACTGAATAACAATCAAATATGTTTCACATTTTTAAAATTTTTCCCTTCTTTCTGATAAAATAACTTAAATATTAAAATAACTTTTACGAATTTTCTACTTTAAAAAAAATTGGATGATTTTTTATGTGTAATTAAGAATCTCTTTCTTAAATAAATTTACAACAAATAAGTTTCATTGAAATTTATTCTGACTAAGAGTTTATATTAATTTTTTATTCTATATTTTGTGTTCCCTTTAAAGCTTTAATATTTTAAACACATATCTACAATATAATCAGTTGTTTATTTGATTAGACAAATTTTTTTACATTAGTTTTTTTTATTAGCACTATTATTATTTTATTTTGAAAATAATCTAATGTCAGATATATAACATCAAAGATCCATTGTGATTTCCCATGTGATGTATCCCCAATGCATGTATGACACCATTAACAAACTATATTATATGGTATTAAATCGGAATTAAGTGTGACTGTTAAATTAATTATATGTTATTTTTATTACATTTGATATATGTTCAATTGAGACTAAGTATTTATTAATGTTGAATTCTCTTATTATTTTTGTTCCCTCTATGTAACGCACGGGTAAGAATTCTAGTAATAATAATAAAAAAATAAAGTAACGAACTTTTTTTTTAAAGGAAAATAAAGTTATATATTCACATCTTAACAAAACGTTAGTCCAATAAACAACGGAATATAATGAACCTAATAACCACAAAAAGATGAAGCCAATTATCTAACCAACTTTAAAGATTGTAAGTGTTACAAAGTGAGGCATACTAGCACTTTTCATTATAATAAGCGCATAAAATCATGCTATCTAGAATTAGAGAATAAGATTATTTGAATAACTAGTAAATACAACCTTTTAAAAAAATAATAATGAAAAGATTATTTTTCTGGCTTTTGATATGTGCGCCGGGGGGGGGGGGTATTTATTTTTTTACATGCTTAAACCTTTGTGCAAAGAAAAGATGAGTGATATGTAACTTGTGAAGTGATTTACATGAAGTTTCATATTATTTTCTTAATTTCATTTCATACTAAGGAATATATATAATTAACAAATAACTCCGTTGACTTTTTAATTATGCATTCCAAATTCTTGAAGTCAACCCTTATCCCTCCATAAGAATCTCCCTAATACAAGACTACCCCATTATTTATGAATCATAGTAGTTCATATACAGCGAGTAAAGTTAATAACAACCAGAACCAGCAAACGAGCCTACTCTGTCGAGACAATTTGAGGCAATGTTGTTTACGTGATTCGGTCGAGCTTAAAAGGAGTCTATTTTCAACGTCTTAAAGATAGACGTTATTGAAAAGAAATGATTTTTTGTGTTAATTCTATTTATTCTTGCACTATATAGGAAGGAAAGCTTCGAGGGTATAGTCTTGATGGCCTCCGAGAGGGAAAATTTCAACCTTACTGGACCAACATATCTCACTGATATCGATTGGTATGCCTATTTCTTGTTTGTGCAAGCCAAATGTCTTTAGATCAAGTCACCTATTTTTTGTGCTTGTTTTGGTTCTTGACAGGAATAACTCGCACCACCGGAAGTCCATCGCGGCCAGCTTAGTTCAGGGTGTTTACATACTTGAACGTGATCGCCAGGAAAATCGACAAGGTCCTCAAGCCCTTGCCCCTGCTTGGTGGGAATTCTTCAATTTTGGGCTTAACCAAGTGCTAGTAGATGGTGATGATAGATCTTTCTTTGGAGCCATTTATGAGTTCAGATTCCCATATCCCTATCCCAACTACACTGGCCAAGGTCCCCCACAGTATGTGATCGCTTTTCGCGGCACAATTAACAAGTCAGGAACCAGGACCCAAGATTATAAGCTGAATCTTCGATTTATTGTCAACAATCTTGAAAAGAGTCTGCGTTTTCAGGCCGGTATGGAAGCTGTCAGAAACATTGTTCATACAGCTAATGGCCCTGGGAATATATGGTTAGCAGGACATTCCGCAGGTGCATCCATAGCCCTGCTAATTGGGAGGAACATGGTAAAGTCAAAGACACAGAAACTCTAGTTAAAAGTTAATTTTAACTATTTAAAAGGTACATTGACATACTTTTTTAACAGGTGAAGATGGGGATACATCTCGAGTCATATCTCTTCAATTCGCCGTTTGCCTCTCCTCACATAGAAGGAATTAAGAACGAAAAGTTGAAGCATGGACTAAGGCTAGCAAATAGTGTCCTAACTGCTGGACTAGCCATTGCAGCCAATGGAGGTCACAAGCCAAAACCTCGTGAGAACGATGCGTTTATCGTGTTATCTACGTGGGTCCCATACTTGTTCGTAAATCCATCCGATCCTGTATGCTCAGAATACGTTGGATATTTCGAACATAGAGAGAAAATGGAGACGATGGGAGCTGGAAAAATTGGGAAGATATCAACACAGCATTCAATAGGGAGCATTTTGTCAGCTGCAAGAGGGAAAGATTCAGAGCCAATGCATCTTCTTCCTTCTGCATATTTGACTATTAATCTAAGTCCCTCTGAGAGCTTCAAGGAAGCACATGGAATTCATCAATGGTGGAAGCCAGATTTGAAGTTCAACTACAAACTGCATCAGCAAAAATAGCGTTTTGCCTGTTTTAAATCAAACATATATTGTTCAAATAATCCAAAGATTGGAACTGACAGGCCCAATAATAAAAATCCAAATGGGAAAATGAGTCATTGATTGGGCCTCTTGTTTTGGAATCCTAAACCAAATACTGGTCACTTCAACATCGTTTTTTTCCATTTTTTTTTTTTCCATGTGAGTACACTGAGTTGTGTTTTTTAACCTTCTCTCTGGAATGGACTCAAGTTACATCCTATGGTATATGGATACAAATAGACAGGCCGGCCTGGGATTTTGGATGCTTGATACCATAGTACAAAATAGTGCCTCTTTCACTTAATTAAATAAGGACTCTATCAGATAAAAATAAATCTTACTCTAATCACAGTATTTCACGTTTTCATTATAGTGCCCCTTTTCTCTTATTAACTCATTGGTTTTATAGTATGATTTTTTTTTTTTTGCCCTTTGATGGTTAACGGTAAATTTAAGTTTCAAATGTATGCCTGGTTTAATTTTTTAAAATAATAAAATATGTTCTAATTCTTAACCTAATAACTTTCATTAAACTTTTAAAAAAATTGGTGCCACAATGATACATGTTTTTTAACAAATGACAATCTAAAAGATTTTCAAAAATTTAAAGTCAGACCTATATAACAAAAAAAAAAAATGTATTGCCTCTTGGATCGCACTACCTACACACTCTCAGGCCACCAATGCAAATAGAGTATACTCCGTCAAACACGTAAATTTCATTCCAGTTATAGTCTTATAAGTTGACGTTGACCCACAAATTTAAGAAGTTAGTTTCTATATACAACCACCCAGTAAATTAATATGGTAAAAAAATTTTAGAATAAAGTCACCATCTACATATTTTAACGAAAATCTTGAATTGTACAATTGTGCCGATATCGAGGAGTACTCTGGAAACTGATTAAAAAATAAATAAAACCCAAAAGGAATCTACCTTTTTTTTTTTTTGAAATTCTACTTTTTCTTTATTTCACAATTAGAAAATCACCTAGTCTAACACTTCTCTTCTCTGTTTTCTTTTTGGAAAAAAAATGGAGAATATACTACTCATTGAAAAAGAAGGAAGGAGAGAAGGAAAAGTACAATTCATAATGAATACAACACAATCACAGCCATATATGAAATCTGACGTGAGTAAGGAAGGATCTTAGGTTGCAATCATACGCTTTAACATTATTAATACCATTATTGTTGACAAAAGGACATGAAGTGGTGACTTTTTATATCCATGAAAATGACTGAAATTGTTTGATTAATGAACTTGTAACTAATTAATCTTTTCTGAATCTAATTATTTGAGATTATAATGGCGTTAAGTGTTGAATATCACCAGAATCTTTGCAAAATAGGAATATGTTAATTATAAATCCTTTCCAATTTTCTAATAACTTTGCATATGATCCGAACATGTCTAATTAGAAGAAACATAATTATTGTTGTACTTCGTTTTACACTATTTTGGCTGATGAATAATTATTTCCATGTGAACCAGTAATTTGAGTGTCCTATAATTATGCCTAAAACGAAGAATAAATAACAATCAGAATACTTCTTTTTACACTTGAACGATGAACAACGCCATAGAGTACTAGCCTAATAGTTAATTACGTATGTCCTATATATATATATATACCTAAAACATACATGATCTGAAGAATCACGATTCTTCTATACAATGCACCTAATCATAAATCAATAATTCAAAATACTTCCTATTAATTTTCATGTTATTATCTGAAAAATACAAAATAGAGAGAACCCTTTGATCTAACAACTGTCTTATCAAAAATCATAACATACCTAGGAAGAAAAATACATAATTGGGGGACATTAGGGGTTTGAATCTTAAAAAAACACTTGATGAAAGTCAGTGGAAACTTACACATCAACCCTGGCCAATCCAGACATATCTCACGATTTACTTCGTATACCAAGACCAAGGGATGGACAGATGTGGGCGCTAGTGATGGTGCGTAACTGAAAAAAAAATTCATGACGTAACGCTAACGACTTGAGGGGGAGGCAGGGTGCCCACCACCAGGGCGCTTTTTAATCTTCCGCTCACTAAGGATAAATATGATTGAATGGAGGCCTTTAGTTAAAGCATAATTATTTGTTTTTCATATTATTTTTTGTGGATAAATGACATCACACGTGGCAGCTTAGTAGTGCCTGTGACAGATTAATTAATCCTGTTGAAGATCCAATAATCTAGTAGTTAGGGTGTCTATGTTGCAACCGAATGCATAAAACATCATGAACAAAGCCACATGAACGAGTTAATTATTCATTTATGTCACCAACATAACTTGGGTCGATCTTAAAGTTATGTAAGCGGTTCAACTGCATAAAATCTTTAAGATCTTAAACATACGATGAGTTATTTCTGTATTTATAATCTTTGCTCATTTTTAGATTTTCTTTAGGGTTAATTAGGTAATTTATGTTGTTTGGGGACCTCATTGTAAAAATCAGGAAGTCATTGTCCCATTTTGAAAAACCAAGTACCCCCCACCTAATCACAGATCATGTTGCTCCAGGAGGCAGAGGAATCGCTGCTACAGATCGAGGTATTGCAGAAGGCGGTGCGGCTGAACTCCGGCCTGGAGGTCCAAACGTGGCAGGTGAGGGTGAGGGCGAAAGAGAAGAGATGGCGGCGGCGATACTATAGCAGGCTATGAAAGGGAGTGGCGGTGGGAGCTAGATCTAAATGGAGGCGGGGAGTGAACCATGGTATATTAATATTGCATATCCAGTCTAATAACTTCGCCTTGGTGGGTGGTTGGTGGTCGCAGTGGAGGTCGGCTATATTGGGTGACTGGCGGTCGGTGGGTAGGGTGGGAGGTCGCTATGGTGGTGGTAGTCGCGGTGGTGACACAGTGTGCTGTGTTGTGTGATGGCTCGGGTGGTGGTCGCGGTGGTTGTGTTGTTGTGACACGGCTGTTCTGACGATTTATTTTTATTGTGACTCAATATATTAGAGTTGTTTTTTATTTTGATTTGGTGTTTTGGTGAATTGAGTCGGTATTTTAGTAAATTGTTTTTGTTGTGACTTGGTATTTTGAAATTGCGTTTGATTCGACAAGATGTTTTGGTGAGTTGTTTTTATTGTGAGTCGGTGTTTTGGAACTATGTTTGATTTGAATTGTTTTTGCTGTGACTCGATATTTTAACGAGTTGTTTTTTGTGTAAGTAGGTGTTTTGGTGAGTTGTTTTGTATGTGACTCCGTGTTTTAGTGAGTTGTTTTGATGTGATTCAGTGTTTAGGTGAATTGTGATTATTGTGTTGTAAATTGTGATATCACAATGTAAAAATAATTGAAACACCTAATTTTTCAACAAATGTCATCATATACTTTACTTTCAAAAAGTGTGTACAAAATTTTTGTATTTTTCAAGACACCCTTTTTCTTTATATATGAATTTTTTCTAAGTTAAAATAATATTGTTTCCCCTATGAGTCTAGGAATAATAATAAAACAAGCTCAATATACGTTTTTTATAATTGAATAGATAATTCCCTTAAAAAAAAAGATAATCTATATATCTATATATAATAAATATATATTAAATCAAATTAGTCTACAGTACCTTCGTATCGCAGTTTTCCATCCAAAATTATGAAAAATGAGAACTTTATAGTCTTTTGTTTTATGTTTGGTAATGGGTGCGGTTACATTGACCTGTATATTTTAATTCCCGAGTTATTTATTTCTCTATTTTTTCAATCAATTAGAAATTATGATCCTTATCTATTCTTATCTTACAATATTTTGGTTAAATATTTTGCCGAATGTATCTTATCTTCTTAAATAATTTGCTAGATTAATCTATATATTTAAAGGGTTTTTATTTTTTAATTTAAATTTTTTAATATATATCTTATCTAAAAAATATTTCTTAATTTTTATTTAACTATTTACTGTTTAGCTAATACATTCATTTTTAATTATTTTTTATATACTTTAAAATTGAGTAGTTATTACATTACTTTTTTTTTGTATATAATTTATATGATTTAATTAACGTTTCATAGTTTATAAAATTTCCGTCACAGTATAGTTATAGAGAAAAATAAATGTTTAACTTTTTGAGGTATAAGAATGACAAGGCGTAGGTTGGGATCGGGTATGCTACGCCTGTTAACGTACCCATCAAAAAAATTGTTTCCCATCCTCAGTTAAATTGGGAACATGTCGGGGTGTAATTCATACTACCCATTTATTAGCTAATTTAAATATATTTTTATATTTTTATTTTTAATTTTTGTTTAATGAATAGAATACTAAACATTAAAATAACACTAAAATTCTAACTATGAGTTTTTGTAAGAAATTTATGACTCAAGTCCACTTAATAGAATGTGGCTACAAAATTGAATCAGGCGGTGGGAGATTTCTCACTACTTATATATGGTTGCGAAATTACATTTAGTGACGGGGCGGGTTTACGGCCAATAATATTGAGGAAAAGAACAATTATTTTCTTTTTAATTATATCTAGTGGAGTTTATTTATTCTAATCAAAGTGGGTCTTGTAATTGTATCTCATTTAGTTTCAGAGGCCAAGAAGAAAGTAGAGGTTGTGTGTCTAAGAGTAACGACATTGAGGTAACTGACTTAAGAGTTAAGAAAATAATACGGGAATAATTTAACAAAATATATATGGTTGTACATAAGAATGAATTTGACAAGTTATCTTCTCATACTCATTTTTCTTATTCTATCTATTAAATTTCTTCAATTTTGTTATTGATTTCAAAGTAAAATTTATTGGGTAACATGACTTTATAAAATTTAACCGTTCAAAAAAAAATTCATATTATTTTTTTCTAAATAATTTAATACATAATCTTCCCATACAACGCACGAGTGAAAATCTAATAATAAAGAAATAAGAGAAACATAATTTTTTTTCTACAAGACACTCAAAATTTTAAGGACTCCTGACATAATTGTTTGGGTTGACTGAAGGAAATGTTAAGTATTGACTAAATAAAATAATGTTCATGAAGAATTCAACTTGATTTGCCAACATAATACAACTAGCTTAAAGGATAAAGTGATCTTTGAATTTGCTTTGACCATGGATTTGCAAATTGGATTAATTGATGATCAAAGCGGCAAGAAAATTTGAGAAGATTTATCGACGCTCTTCCGATCTGTTGGATTTTGCCAAAATTTGCAAGCACCAGCTAGAGTTTGCATGAAGCAAAATTAAAATTGAATTCAAAGTTTGAATTTGACCCAGAAACTTGGGTGCCAACCGCCATACACAATCTATATATAGGTTATCACTTTTGATCGCTTGTATTACAATTCCAGGAGAGATTTTGAACACTAAAGTGAGGAAATTCTAGGCCTAATACTTGAGGGTTTTTCTTTGAAGTCTATCAAAGAAAAAGGTCAACCGAGTGTGGTAAATCCTAGTGGGTGTTGATGGGATTGTATTCGAGGTTTGAATGTGAGATTCTATATGAATGTAAAAATTTTTCATATAGTGAAATATCTTTGACGTCCAGTGGTTTTTCTCCGGTTTTGGAGTTTTCCACGTAAATCTTGTGTTACTATTTATTTATCCTACTTGCTTGATATTTTTCATATAAAGACAAAGATCTTGGGTTGATCTGGAGTCATATTCATGTCGGTATTCCCCAATAGGAAATAACAAAATGAATGCATGAATTGATTCTTCAATTTCAATTTTAGGTGGGGGATTTGTGTCTGATCAATAAATGACGATGGATAGGAAAATTTCTAATACTTTATGAGCGCCTGCTCCATCTTCTATAATAATATAAAAAACTGGCATGTAGATTTAAAATGTCCTAGTTTGTTAATTAATTTGTGCCCTTAAATACACATTTATATTTTTTATTGGCTAAGAGTATCGAGTGTTCAGTACTAATGGATTACTAAAAATTTTCTCATGATGGTGACAACTGCATGTTGCTCTATTATGCATCATTCAACTCAATCGATGCATTTTTTTATTTTTATTTTTTTGACATTGACTGCTCATCTACTTCATTATATTCTACCAGGTTAATTAGAATATTAAGCAAGGAGATTTCGGGAGCTATCATCACTCATGTTACTTACGCATAGACTGACTTTATGAGAATATTTCGGAATAATGGTTTTGGATAAACTAATTAACTGAGCTTTATATCCTAAAAAATTTATCTCTTCAATTATAAGACCTTATAATAAGAATCAAATCATGACCCACATGGCTTGCGTATATACGAGCTTTGTTTGAAATAAGTTGAAGAGTGTATAGAATAATGAAAAAATAGAAAAACAGCTGAATAAAACAAACAGATAAAGACATGAAAACGCGTTTATAATAGGAGGAATCCAATGGGCTTTTGGGAGAATTATTACCCACTTACATTTTCCACATATGAATTTCTGGTATTAATTAATATATCTTTTTATAAATGTACAAGTTTCAACTCAAGTAGTAAACATATCTTAGAAAAAACTTAAAAAGAGACATTGACCAGCGACTGTGGCCCCCAAAGGTGGGATTAAAGGACGTGTAGTGTATCGTAAATTCACATTCTCAAAATTTGAGAGCGAACCATATATGCATGCCTTATTTCTTTGTCTAGTATAGTATACTTCCATATCCTAAAATTTCAAGACGAAATTTTTATATTATGCCAATTCCTATCTACAAATTTTAATTGAAAATTTATTGTCTCTTGTCAAATCTTTATATCCTACGATATATATATATATATATATTACTTTATATTTGTATTTGACTCTTATGCACAATGCAGTGTCAAAGCTAAGCCTAACTTAATATTGATGACAGGATCCTCCCATTTTTAGAATGAAAAGTATTAATTGAAATCTCATCTCTTAGACCTACTACCCATATAGCATTATACTCATTAAAGAGAGTAAATTCCTAAAATAATAATTAGTTTGGACCCATGAAGAAAAAGCTAGTAAACCATATTATTGGCAAAGGATGATTCGCAAATAAATAAGCACGTGCACATTCAATCAATTGTCGGAATGGGGGTCCGTTCTTCAATTTTCCATAATTTACAATTTCGTATGCTAATTAATTTATTTTGATTATTAAGGACACCATAAACCAGTTTTCATTCTTGTTGATCCTTATTTAATTTTCAAAATTACATTCATTCTTCACGTTTCCTTTTTGTTATGAGGCCGACTACGAAACCGAGGCGTGAATCATAATAATGTGGTGAAATTGGCAGAAATAGATTGGAAATGTTCAAATACCACACATGTAGAGTCATTGCAGCTCCAGACGGTAATGTTATATAATATTAACGCATCACTATACACATCGCAAATTACATAAGCTGCTGATATTATGTTACTTTATCTATTTAACGCGTGCTTCAACATTTTTAAGAAGTATACTCTGATTCCAAAACACTTCAATTCCTAGTTATATAGCGCACAAAAAACAGAATGGTAAGATCAAAATGATAGTTACCTAACATATTCATATCCTTTAATATAAAAATGCATATTTATTGAAATATGAATATTTACCTTCTAGGACGAAACATCTTCCGATCTCTTATGTAGCTTCCATAACATGGAAAGAAAAGAGCTAACAGGTCCGCTTGAAAAACCGTAGGTTCATCGCAAATTTTTCCATTTAAGTTTACAAGTTAAAACAGGTAAAGTTAAAGAGGCATGGGTTCTATTATAATTCAAGTGCCAAGTTAGTTTCTATTGTCTCTTTCGACTTATTGTTTGGTCTACTTTTAATTCTGCTTCTACAAATATGGTTACAAGTTTTTAAGAAGAGTTAGGTAATGTTTTTCAATTTAAGGTTAATAAAGTTAAAACCAATAGAATCAAAAAGGGTGTTGGCTTTTATAACATTGCGCAAGTAACGTTCTAGGAATTAGGAAAAGCATATATCATCATATCACATATATTGCTGTTATTTATTTTTTTTATAACGTTGCTTTTACAGTATGTGAAAGTGGAGATGGTAATTGAGCTCGTCGTTGTTGCAATTCAGTTCATCTCTCTTCACGAGTCGAACCATGAACTTGAGTATTGAATGAGGACAGAAAACTCAATTACAATATATATGGATCAAATATCAATTAATATAGATTATTATAATTTAAAGGGTTAAAGTGAGAAAATATATAATGGAATGATAAATTTAAAACCATCGGAAAGTTCAGTAACTCAACGGATGAACAGAATTAACTATTCTGCAGCGAGTAGTGGACTTGCATTGTCGGTGGCGTAACAATATTTCTGCAAACATACTTTATTTTCTCCAAGTATTTATAGCTTTTACTACATTATTAGTACTTTGTCTCCTGCAAAAATACATTAGTTTCTCCAAGTATTTATACTACTTATTATTACAACCTCCATTAATAACATCCAAATAAGAATGGGATAAAATGTACTTTTAAGTGTCGATGTCGAGCAACCTGAACAACATAACTCTTCTCTTTTTTGTGTGAGAGTGTAAAAGACAAAGACATATATGAAGTGATTATTTAGTTATATCTCACATTTCGTGAGATCTATGATTATTATTTTTGAAATACAATTTGAGCTTTTCCAAACAAGACCTAAGATCCAACAAAAAGCGTCAATTTTCCCGTGGTGTATCTCACTTTATTCGTCAATTTTCCTGTGGTGTATCTCACTCTATTCGTTTTCATTTAATCATTAACCTTGCTTTATATCAATTTAGAATTGACCACACGAGTATTAATCAACTCTGGGATTTTAATGTACCTTCTTTATACAGCTATCACATTAATTATTAATTAATCAAGGGAAAATTTTTCTTAACGTGGAAAATTATAACAATGTGACTTCTTTGATTGTTGTCAAGTTTATATCAAATATTAGTCCTATGCTGAGAAATTAACTACTAGAGTAAGGAAGTATGGTACTGTCGCAACTCGACCTTGCTCTATGTTACTCTCTCTTTTCTTCTTTTTTTTATAGATATACTATCATTGTTAATTATATAATGTTTATAATATAATATAGACAACATGAGAGTCTAATATATTTATGGATGAGAAAAGAAAATATTTTATCTAACGCAAAATTATGGGCATGAAACAATTTACATATCTATGACATATTATGCCTACACTACATGACGAATAATTTAAGGAATATAACTTTTAACTTACCTTCTTCTTTTTTTTTTTTTTTAACTATTTTCAAATGGAATTACTTTCAGACATCGTATTGAATATGCTGTTTTTGATTTTTGATCTATCTAAACCTTTGATGTTGACAAATTTTGCAACCCCAAATATCAGTTGTAGAATTGGAAGATGTCCTCCTAACCTAATCATGTGATTTTCCCACTAAGAGCTGCTTATCATTAATTTAATCTTAAAATAGTATACTCATACTCATTAGAAAACAATCAAATAGTCAAAAGTTGTCACTAGAAGTTCGTTAAAGATAATTCTAACATTTTTAAAAAATAAGATTAGGTTGTTTCCCACTATAAGACATTGTAAATTAGAATACACACCTTAAGTTGTTCAAATTATTATCAGCTGTAAAAATGTTTTCTCCACTACAAGTACAAAAAATATATAGGTTGTTATCCTTCTCTTTTGCTACATAACTCTTTTACTTCCATTCTATTCCTTTCCAAACATTGCGATTGGTTTCATTACAAAAAAAATGATATTCTAGTTTGCTTACCTACTAAATACATTTACTTATTTTCAACAATCTATTATCTATCCAATAATACTTCAATGTGTTACATAGAGTTTAAGAGGTCCATTTGAGTCCACAAAATTTTATTGGATTGGAAGGGAAATGAGAGTGAGAGAAAATAGTATTTTATTAAATTGGGGGGGGAATGGGACAGGGGGAAAAACTTACCCTCCAAAAATTAAAATTTTCCCCCTCCATTTTGACTCATTATATATAGGTTTTTGGGGGGGGGGACTCAAAATTTGAGTTTTTCCCCTACAATAATCATGCTCTTAAGAAATAAAAACAAAAAAAATGAGGTCCCGAACAAGAAAACAAATGGAAAAGTTCAAGAAGCTGAAAGAGAACATATTTTGCTACACATCAGTATGCAAATATGTCTAGTCTCCAATCTCAAGTGCTCATCAAGTAGAATCCAGCTAATACCCTCGACATGGACTTCACACCAACCTCCACCCCAATCCCACGTTACACAATTAAAATCCATAATCGCGATGTAATATATGACTTTAATAATATAAGTACAGTTCACTAATAGCAAACTTTACGCGTCTGAACTTTTGTATAACAAAGGTGACGATGGTTACACATACGAGAAAAATGCTAAGACGGTCTCTTATAAAATAACGAACCACACAATATTTTCTTTTCTGATATTTGAAGTCTGAAATTAAATGACTGATCAAATAAAATAATATACAGTATAATTAGACTTCACCCACAACTCGGCCCTCACCTACAAGACCCAAGTCCCAACAATATAAATATGTGTTTAGTGTTTACATATCACTTCATGCTCTAAGCCCATCCTATGTATTAAGCCTTTTATCCTAAAATTCGCTCACAAACCACATTACTCTCCTCCACTGTCTAGCAGCCAACAAGGCAACAATGAACTACGGCAGGCTGGGATCAAACGAGCCTATTGGCTCGTCAAGACGAAGCCTCACAGACGAACCAATTAATCCATCACAAAGAAGAAAATGCAAGCTCAAATTTCTTTTGATTCTGGCCTCAATTCTCATCATAGCCTCCGCCATTGCTGCCGCAATAGTAGTCGGACTTCAAAAGAAATCAGACTCGACCGAGCCACGCCTCCAAAAACGGCCCTCCCAGGCCATCTCCCGAGCCTGCAGTCAAACTCGGTACTGTTAATCATCTCGCCTAAAAACTTCACATACTAGTAATCTAAAAAGTGGGGCCCATTAAATACGTGTGGACTTGATTAGTTTAATTAATTTTATATTTTTTTTTCGTTTTACACAGGTATCCGTCCCTATGTCTTAACTCTCTCCTTGAGTTTCCCGGGGCAACCACCGCCTCCGACAAGGACCTCGTCCACATTTCCGTCAACTTGACGCTCCAGCGCTTCGGCCGGGCTCTCTACGTCGCCTCAGAAATTAGTAACCTGAACATGGACATGCGTGTCCGGTCGGCGTACGAGGATTGTATAGAACTCCTAGACGACTCGGTGTATCTTCTGTCCCACTCACTCACGTCCGTTGGTGGCGCAGTCGGATCGACTCAGGACATCATGACGTGGCTCAGTGCTTCCTTGTCCAACCAGGACACTTGCAATGACGGGTTCGAGGAGTTAAACGGATACGTAAAAACTCAAATGTCTGACAGATTGAAGGATTTGTCTGAACTAGTGAGCAATTGTCTGGCGATCTTCGCCGGCCTTGGTGGAATGAAGGAGTTTTCTGGTGTTCCGGTGCACAATAGGCGGCGGCGGTTACTGAACACCAACAAGGAAGAAGGAATAGAATACGGGCTGTTCGGAGAGCACAAGAATTATCCAAAATGGTTATCTAAGCGGGATCGAATGCTACTCGACGCGCCGCCGTCGACAATTCGGGCCGACATAATTGTGTCAAAAGACGGCAACGGAACGTACTAGACGATCGCGGAAGCGATCAAGAAGGTGCCGGAGTACAATAGTCGGCGATTCATAATCTACGTGAAGGCAGGAAAGTAAGTTCACGTGAAATTATTAAGTGAGCTGGTACTTTTTTCTCTTAAAATATAATTGGCTTTTAATTGCTTTTACGGGGTGAAATGACTTTAATGTCTCTTTCATTTGTCTATTTTTACCCGGTTGGCAAGGGTATCGAGCATTCCTTCATTTGACTTTGTGCATGCATGCTTGGCACTACATATTCTATATATGACATACTCTCATTGGTCCCTCATTAGTCCAATGAGAATATGCCATATAATCTATGGTGTTTTCCCTAACGTATTCAGTGAGAGTTTGCCATATAATTTATTGGACACTATAAGATCGTGTCTAATAAACTCCATAGGAGAATTATGTTTGGCACTGGACAAGAATGTATAGCACCCTTGGAAAAGGATTTCAACACTCTCTTTCTTGTCCATGCATTATTTGTTTCATAGAGTTTGTCTTCAAAAACTTTTCTAAAGTTCTATAACAAAATCTCTTATTGTGTATTGAGTGTATGAATGTATGCTACGTAACGTATAAGAAATATAAGCATTTGCGGAGAGAGAAAGGTTTTGTTCTGTACAAAACCCCTAAAAATTCTTTGAAAAATTTTCCTGTTTCATATACTACATAATCTTATATGTTGTACATGTTCTAAAATTTAACAAATAGTCACTTATTATTATTCTAAGCCACAATAATGAATGTTTTTGTGGACTTAAGGTATGAGGAAAAAGATTTGAAGGTAGGAAGGAAGAAGACGAATGTAATGTTCGTAGGCGACGGGAAGGGCAAAACCGTCATTGCCGGTGCAAGAAGCGTCCAAGATAACTTTACAACATTCCACACTGCTGCATTTGGTAAATTACTCAAAACCATTTTTCCCCCTACCTTCTCTTACTCATTTCTCGCAATTCTGTTTTATTTTTTATTTTATTTATTTATTATCTGGTTATTAGTAAACAATGGGTACTCTGGTCATAACATGATGCACAAGGTGCATCTTTTCGTACTTCTATAGTGTAGGGTCTATCTAACAACAAATCATATAAATTAGATCTTGATTATAAATATAATCAAGATGACAACAAGTCACATAGAAATGAAAATGATGATATAACTTATAAGATATGTCAATACTTATCAATAAAATATAAGTTGACGAGAGGCAGTCACTCATTTGTAATTAATCGCCAAAATGGACAGTATACCTTCCCTAGTATAGGCTTTTGATTTGACTAATTGCCCTTTGTGATCCATTTTTAGCCTTTTTGCTTTTTTCCCTTGTACCCTTTTCACCAGTTTCTTTTAGGTCCATTGTGCTATTGTATTATTATTAATGGAGAAGTTGAGTGAAGACAGACTTGTGACGTGCGCGCCATCTCACTATGACATCAATGGTGTGTACCAAAAGAAGGCAAAAAAAAAAAAAAGGCATAAATAAAAAGAAGAAATCTCTAATTAATACCTCGTAGACGATGCTATTTTTTAATAAAAAAGCTTATTGTTTATGGCTTTACTACGTGTATTTTAAAACTATTTTCTTTGAGTATTTTGGTATCTAATGCCAAATGTCTAGTGGTATTATACCGTCAGACACTTATGTGGCGTGGTAGATGTGTGTGTCATCTGGCATGATCATTATTCATTCTGCACTCACTTAATCTAAAATAAAAAGTTGGTTGTAAAAAAAAAAAAAAACTGGTCAACTATAATATAAGTTGAATTTATCATATCAAATTTGTCAAAATGTATGTCATATGATACATTGGAATTTCTTGGATCTATGGTAGTCATCCTATCCACATTAAAGAACTATAGGTCTTGAGGCCCCCATTACTTGGTGGTTAGGACATAACAGGTAGAAATCGCACTATTGGTGGGTCATTGATGTCATATGTAATAGGCCATTTTACGACAAACTACAAATGGATCTTGCAATGAGTGTTCCTTGATCCTTATGCATTTAACTCCCACTATAATTTTTGCTTCAAACAATTCTGCGTTGACTATATATGTTCATAGGCTACTCCAGTTTACAAAAAACACTGAACTAAATAGTATTTATTAGTACTTCGTACATCTGTCTAGACGGTCTAGATTGGGAAAGTTATTAGAGTAATTTTTGATAGTTGGCATTGATATTTCTCAGCGGCAACTGGGGCTGGATTTATTGTGCGAGACATGACATTTGAAAACTATGCTGGACCGAGCAAGCATCAAGCAGTGGCGCTTCGCGTTGGGGCTGATCATGCCGTGGTTTATCGTTGCAATATTATCGGATACCAAGATACCTTATATGTGCATTCACAAAGACAATTTTATCGCGAATGTGATGTATATGGCACGGTCGACTTCATATTTGGCAATGCTGCTGTGGTCTTCCAGAATTGCACCCTTCATGCTAGAAAGCCACTTCCTTCTCAAAAGATCACAATCACGGCTCAAAATCGCAAGGACCCTAACCAGAACACGGGCATTTCAATCCACGCTTGTAGAGTAGTAGCAGAGCCCGATCTCGAGCAACAAAAGGGGGCATTTCCCACATACCTAGGCCGTCCGTGGAAGATGTATGCGCGGACCGTCTATATGTTATCCTACTTGGGGGATCATATTCATCCTAGGGGATGGCTAGAGTGGAACACAAGTAATTTTGCCCTAGACACATTGTACTACGGAGAGTACATGAACTCCGGCCCCAGTAGCGCCTTAGGGCAACGCGTGAAATGGCCCGGCTATCATATAATCAATTCCACGGTCGAGGCCAGTCGATTTACCGTCGCGCAATTCATTTATGGATCTGCTTGGTTGCCTGGCACTGGGGTGGCTTTCTTGGCTGGATTATCAACTTAAGTTTCAACATATATATAATAATAATATATAAGAAGTTGTATGAATTTACAATTAATTTCTTCATATAGTATATAAAAATATATAGGAGCTTTTTATTTTTATTTTTAATAATGAAAGGAAATGGGTTCTCTAGTTTCAAGTGGCTGGAATGTACAAAATGTATAATTTTCAAAACATTTGGGGGACAAGAATTCGATTTTTTACATAGTCAATATTGTTGGTGGCTAAAAATTGAATGCTAGTGTCGGTAGGGTTTTAATGTATCGGACCAACTAATATGTGACTCACGTGATGCGTTGCACCCAACAAATATGACCAATCGAATCAATTAATGTAGCTTCCCTTCAAACCAGTGTAACTATATTATTGTTACCCCTATTTTATTTCTCTACATTTCAATTTTTCACCTTAGTATTAGTACCGCTTTTCTGTGAAGATCCCGATTGCAAATTTAGGATGTGAAGAATTTCATGACTACAAACTGGTATGAAGACTGTAAAGAGATTGATGAGGGTTGCAAAAAGACATGTTATGAGAGACAGTGACGTAAATATATATTGTGTTTTAATTAAAATCCTTTCTACAATCGATGATAAAGCTTCGTTTTCAGTGGCATTGTCAAAAGTTTCAGTAATTTTTTACTAGATTATTGATAGAGCACAATGATATTTGACAACATAAAATCACATATTGAGATGTTGTCTTTAAATTATATTATATATTTACATGTTATAATTTGTTACTTTTCTTCTTGTGAAGTTATGAACATGGATGGATTCAGGGGGCGGGCCGGCCTGATTTAGCCCCTGTAAGCAAAAAATAAATTTTGAAATTTTTTTATAGAAAAATTTTAAAAATTTTATATTAGTTCTTGTCGATATTCGTTTATAATATTACAGCCTCTGTGATTAAAAATTTTGGATCCGTCCCTGCTAATGAACATCAACCGAAGAAAGGGATATGTAACGAGAGAATCCAGCCAAGTTGAGATGTCACTAGATGAAAGTCATTAAAGTGAAGGCTATAATTTGCCAGTGGTACATTATAAAGTAAGGTCAGATAATGACATATACTAATAGGTTCAATGTTCTAAATCTTTGGTATTGCCAATGGTAGGCCAGGAATTTGGGTGGGCCTATTCTACTGGGTCCTTGGACCATGGCCATGTTACAGCTAGTTTGTGATCTTCAAATGTTCCCTTCCCTTCCCTTTTCTTTTGGGAAAATTAGACTGTACCTTATATTTAACTTTCCATTCCCGTAAATCAAGTCAATATTTTAATAAACCAAAAATCTGGTATTTGTAAATTTTTTAATCAATTATAACACACACATATATCCTTATATATATATATATTTAAAATAAACAATTTACATCCATATATATTTACAAACACCCAACAACCACATCTAATCTAATTTAGATTATGGTTTATCACTAATATATTTTGTTTTCTAAATTGAATTTTCAAATTTCAAAATCTAATCACAAGATTTAGTTTGAACTTATCCCTTTTTAAACATACATATGTACTCCATCTCCAACACGGCAACACCGTTGGTATTTGTCTGGAAGTTGTTTAGTTGGTTTACGGGTTCCAACAAGTTTTATTGCAAGCACATCATTTACTTTTAAGATGGACAATGGAATAGGCAATGTTCGTGGGGACAAGGTATGAATTTGTAAAAGGAAAAGTGACAAAATTGAATTTTGCATTTTGTTTTCTATATTTTAATTATATATGTTTTCACATAATAAATTTTCTATATGTAACATGACTGAAATTACATTATCCCTCGAAAGAAATGGTTTTCAGGGAAGATCACAGCACTACTATGTGGAAATGTGCTGACTACATTACGTGCAAGGCTATCCAATAATTAGAGATCACTATCTGAAGGTTCATGCTTTGTGTTCTACTCAACAAGTAATGAAATACGTTTTCAACCAGACTTGATTCATAGTGTGCTTTTGAGAGAGGTTCAACAGCTGAACAATGAGGAGATGAGGTTCCAAATTGGTGGAAAATTCATAAGATTTTCTATTCTTGAGGTAGCGAAGACCTGTCCAAGTTCACAGGTGTTCCTTCAAAGCTTAAAGAAAAATACTTCTCGCACCTCAGGTCAATAAAGTGTTCGGATGTCACAACCCTATATATATAAAAGACTACAGATACTACATGATGAATATGCAATTAGTTTGTCTATGTTGTATCTTGTGACCACCTACATATACACAGTTGGTTATAATGTTATTGTGAAAGAATCGCTTCTAGCATTGGTTGTGTCGTAAGCGTTCGTCTATATTTTTTTAATGGACGTTATCGTAATAGTTTGGAAGAAGTGTGAAACTTGAATACTATTGTGTCTTGGAAAGCACATTTGTCAATCAATATATATACATGGTGAAACATATATTTATTGTTTATCGTCCAATGGTTCTAAATTTTATTTCGGGGAACCAGAACATTGATGTCATTGTTATTCTTTGATTGGCACCTTGATTTTTAAAAATGTTTGTTCTGTTTGAAATCCATTTCAACTTTTATGGTCAGGAGTGAGTTTTGCACTTATTTACTCATGTTTCTAATCATAAAGCTATTCAATAAAATGTATTAATTAATGAAAATGAATTGATATATTTTCAACCGTCCCCAGTATCTTCCTCGCACGGATTGTCATTCGTGCCTAATTATGATGATTTTCACTCAAATGCTCACAACTTTTGATAAGAAACTCGAAGCTGAGAAACGTAAAAATATTTGTACTTGAAGTTGAGAAATATTCACTCAAATCCTCGCGTGGTATTGTCATTCGTGCCTAATTCTGACGATTTTCACTCAAATGCTCATAACTTTTGATAAGAACTCGAAGTTGAGAGACGTAAAAATCTTCGTACTCTAGACTAAATAAGCTTTCCTATCATATATTATTGTATGTCTATATATTTTCCCAAAAATACGTCTTGCAAACGGAAAGTTTTCTTTTTAAAAAAAAAATTAATTGACGACACTAATCATTTTTCGTTCCTTCTTATCTAATTTCTAAATACTAACCTTCATATTACGTTTTTCACCTAAGCCAACATAACATAAGATAAATAATCTTCATTAATTAAAAAAACATTAACATAAGTTGTGTTATGATATAATAATATAGGTGTAGATTATGCGTGCATAAAGTTACGACTATTGAGTTTCACATATTGATTGGAAAATATAGTTTGTGTGCATAAATTATATAACTTAATCAATTCATGCATATTGTTAAACTATTGGGTAGTCCAATGGTTAAGGACTTAGCTCCTTATTGAATAGTCCTGGGTTCAAATCCCACCATCCCCTCCCCTCCATCCAATTTGTATAAAAATATATATATATATGTCATATACTATTCCAGTTTGTTGTCATAAGGCATTATCTAATATTTTTGAACATTTGTGGTTAATATATCATATACGAACTAACAGTCAAAGAAGATAGATAACAGGAGTAAATTGGAATATCCAAAATAAATCTGGAGTAAAATGTAAAGGACTAATTATTGAAAATATAACAAGTAATTAAAGCAAGGAAAATAATCTCAATTCCACCAAGGCCTCATTCAAGAAAAGTTATTCAGCAATGGATTACGACACCCTCCTAGGTTATGGCCATACATGGCACAACGAGCACATTGGACCATAAACTATTCCTCTATAGATCTCCTAGTAATATAAAAACTCAAGTCAGCGTCGTTTGCAATTATAGCTGGGGGTAGTGCATCTATCACTTGATATTTGATAACAGTCTTTGAACCCGATATTGGCAATTTAATTGACGACTCAATAGCAGCCAGCAAACATTAAAAATCATAGTTGCGAGGGAGGAGCATGCCAGCAATGTTGCTGTTTTTATACGTTCCGTCTTTACCCCATTCACCACCATGGAGCACGAACACTCTAATATCAGACATACCTAATGAAACAATTGATCAATTCAAATCAATATTAAAGTAATATAATCTCAACCATAAATCGAAGATCAGTTACGCATGTGTATCGATATGCAAATTAGGAAAAACTCACCGTTTAAAGTCGAACCTGCAAAATCAAGAGTTTTCACGAACCAAAAATGGGTCTTTTTACCACCAAACAAAGTCTTAAAGGAAGAGCACACTAGAACAACTAATCTGTGCGGTTATATGCGGTTTCAGGGGGTGTGTACATGTGTGTGGTGTGTGTGTCTATGTCTATTTTATATATATATATATATATATATTAACACACATATACTAGGGTTCGTTGGATTGATGTATATTTAGGATATATGTTATTTAAATTCAAATTTTACAGAAATCTAATCATAAATACTATCCTTAATTTCTTGTAACCGAATCATAATTTAAGGATAATCTTTTATAGATATTCTTAATTTGGGACGATGATATCATTTTTTTTATTATTTACAAAGTGTTAGAAATTCAAATTTATTATATTTTTCAAAAACCTGATTTTTGGTGATGGTTACTTAATAAACTTGGTTTGAGAAAACATAATAATATGGCATGATTTATCAAAAACACTTGATTGATTGTTTGTAGTCGTCAAACTCCTCCCTTGGCTTTTTGTGCTATGTATCCATTATCCATTTAATATGTTAAATAACTTGTTCACAAATCTAACAGTGACACGGTACGTAGGGGCAGCAGTAAGGTTATAGATATCACAACGCCATGACTTTTAACTGTCAAAAAATTTCAACGGCCGGTCGTTGGAGCATCTCTTAAGAAACTCTGGAATTGGAAATTGCCTGTAGAAACGCAAACACAATGAAAGAAGAAATGAATATTCATCCCATGTCTTGTCTCCGCACTTTGCAGAAAATGACAGAATTATTTCTGTTCGAATCTGTCTATACACCAAGGTTTTATTTCATTGAGAAATTACACGAATAAACTAAAGTTGAGTTTGCATGCTAAGTGCAACTTTATGTTACATTGGAATGGATTAAATCGAACATCAAAATCTTCTGGGTCCCTACACAGACAACAGAGATACACAGAGAGTCTACAAATTTTTTTGTATGAAGTCCCATATTCTCTCCTCCATGTACATACGATCCCGGATCCGTCGAGGCATGTGACGTTCATCTGGGAAAATCAACAATTCATAGGGTTTCCTAGCTGCCACAAGTGCGTTCACTAGTCGAGCAGTGTGCCTGAAGTGCACGTTTTCGTCAATCATTCCATGCACAAGTAACAACTTCCCTTTCATGTTGTCCACGTGATGCATCACGGAGCTTTGCAAATAAGCCGATTGATTTTCAGAAGGCAAGCCCATGTATTTTTCTGTGTAAAAGGTATCATACCCGTCCCATGTCGTGACTGGAGCACCTGAAACCGCAAATGAGAAAACCTCAGGGAACCTTGCCAGAGATATAGCCGAGAGGTATCCACCGTAGCTCCACCCATATAATCCAATGTGGCCTTCCTTAGCTAAACCCTCTCTAATAAGCCATTCGGCTCCAGTTACTTGATCCTCCGCATCAATTTGGCCACATTTGTACTTGAGTGCACCTTCAAACTTGAGTCCACGTCGAGCAGTTCCTCTGTTATCCATCTGTATTAAGGCATCAGATCAGGAAAGAAGTTGAGTCCTTTTTCTTTCTCATGATATTTCCTTTAATCTCAAATGCACAATATAGTGACTAGTATGACTAATATAACTTCAGTAAAAAGTTTACAAATGTCCACTCCAGCATTTCCTAGGTGCATGTTCAGACTTAAACATTTTCCCAGAGCATGTTTGGCATTGAGCGTTAGAAAAGTATACCCTATATTGGCAAAAATTAGCTTTGTTTCTTTCTTAAAACTATTGAATGCTATGAAAGTCCTCCTGCCAAAAATGCTACAGAAGTTTAAGCTGTCAGTAATGCAACTAAAACGGCAGTGCATCAATGCCCTTCAACTCTTCCGATCTTGCCGCCTGCAGGGCTGCACTTGCATCCATACTAGTGCCATCAAGCACAAACATTGAACCTCAAGTGGTGCTTAACCCTCCAGTAAGCGCAAAGAGGCATGTATGGAGACTTGTCCCCAGCTATCAGACTCAGAAAAGTTAAAGCATAACATGACAATAATTCAAAGGAAACAGATTTTTAATTAGGTTTTTGTTAACAAAACTAACCTTCCATACCAATATGCCTTTACTTCTCAAATACTGAGCTCTCATGTCGACTGTGTTTATCCAAGAATTACAGACAAGTTGTATACTTGGACCACCATATACTTGAATCATTGTCTTATAAGGTGGAGGTCCAAATCTTGCTGGATCAGGTTTGTATAGTGCCCCATAAAGAGTTGTTCCATCCTTCGTCTCTACCTGCATTACATCTGGTGGCTGAAGTTGGAGCTTCTTAAACCTTGGAATGCTCAGTGGCTGCTCAAAAAGAGGCATAATCAAGCTTCCATCAGACAATGAGTGCAAAGTAACTTTGGGTGGTGAATCCAAGGAATCAAAAATATCCACAAATCTCTGCATCTGATGGTCAAGTATGACTACATGTTTTCCCTTTCCATGGGTCAACCTACAAGGAACCTGCAAAGGATTACCTGCATCTGGGAATACATTGGCTCGATAAAGATGGCATTCCAAAGGGCCATCTAAAGTTCCAGTGAAATAAACAATGCCAGCAGCCTCATTTACACCCACAACTTGCTCAACCATCCAGTCACCTTGAGTTATAGGACCCAAGCACTCTCCATCCGAGTTGTGTAAATATAGATGCCTATATCCAGTTTTCTCACTAGACCAAATAAATCCTCCAGGGGACCTGGTATTCACTTTGTCCAGAGGGGTGAAGCAGTCATGCAGATTGATCCAAGTTTCATGTTTTTCTTCCAAGATTACTTTTCTCTGGCCCGTCTTAACATCAAACTTTACGATTTTTACTTTAGAATGCTTCCTGTTCAAAACCTGAGCTGTAAGAATATTCCCGTGCATCCAACAGACTCTTGCCAAGTATTCCTCATCGTTTCCCTGGCCTCTTTCTCCACACAGAAGATCCATCCAAGTTACTGGACCTCCTGTAGCTGATACAACACCCAATCTAACTTCTGCATTCGGACCGCCAGAAAAGGGATAGGAATGATCTTCCTGTTCCTCTGGACCAACAAAACTTTTCCCTTGGTGCATGATCCTAAAAGATGGTATCTCAGAAGTATCAACCTCTGTGAATGCAATAAACTTGCTGTCTAGAGACCACCAGTAGCCATTTTTACGTTCCATCTCCTCCTACATCCAGTAAATAAAAGCATTCTTCAACTATGAAATTTCACTTATAGCTTGTTGCATTTGGAAAAGAAGTTTTTTTTTTTTTATACATCACATACATAGATGAATCTGTAATGGTAATAAAGAAAGTTCGAACAATAACCTCACCTGGGCTATGTACTCAGACAGGCCATGAATCTGTAAAAAGAAAAAGAAGAAAACATAATTAGGATAATAAACAATTAAAAAAAGATAGGCACTACATTTTAGAGTTTCTCTCTCGTACTCTTTTATAATGGATGAGCACTGTATGGACAATATTTCGCTCATGTTAAATTAAGTTCTTTCAACTTCCAAATTAGGGTTCACTTTGCACTTTCAGTAGTAGTAATACTTAAGCCAAACTTAAAACATGAATTTGTGCTCTCTCTCTTTTGAATATTAAAACAAAATGATGCAGCAATGGAACTGGAATGAGATAAATAGGAATTTAGGAATTTGTATGTGTTTCGAGTTCTGATCTCATCCAGAGACTTGCGTCCTATTCAAACTCATATCATACAGAAAAAGGAGAAAACATGCCTGTGTTTTTTTATTGAAAGAAGAAAGTCAATGGCTAAAGGCTAATAGAGGAAGGTCTCTATTCCTTGCTTATATAAGGCAGGGGAAATTGTAGAAATAAAATTTTCATACTTGCAGGTAAACAATGTGTGAGATTCCGGGCAATTGCATGAATCAAAATATGATTCTTTTGGGAGTTTCTGAGTGAAGTGGCAAGAAAATATTTGATCATTGAGAAATAGATTATAGAATGCATCTATAGGAAAAGAAAATATGAGGTGCTAAAACTAAATTACTGTACGCGCATTGCATCGTTGCCAAACTTACAAATCTGTTACAATATCTTATCTACCAACAAAACGAAGGATGTCAAAATCTAAAGCCAGCATAAAAATGAAACCTAATGCTTACTATCACATTTCCGTTGGCACCAAAAGTCAACTGCTTTGACACATAGGACGAAAGGTTAAAAACATGCAGTTCATTATCTCTCACGTAAGCAAGCATGGTGCCATCAGGCGAGACATGTGGATCAATAATTGGGGAGCAAGAGGCAGTTGGAAGCTTAAGATCTGGCTGTATGGAGAGATCCTGAATATAAATCTGCCCACAGAAAAAAAAACAGCCTCTTATATGAGAATTACATATATTAGAGGGTGTAATTCAACAAGCAGCATTGTTGTTTTACAAGTTACACATGAATAGAAGACAACTACATCAAACATAATATAACAAATTATAGCACCATGTATATGGTTAGAAATGTTGATGAATTCAACGGCAAAGCTGGTGCACAACGAAAATAGAAGTTTTGTACCTCTAAAGGCAGAGACTTTCATATTAAGATTATTCAAATCCATGCAGAGGTTTTTACATATGTTTCAACACAAATCCAGAAAATCAGGAATCAACTGAATATAAACTCATCATTCTACATGCATTAAAATGATTATTGATGTAAACCCGAGCCAAGGAAGCAATTAAGTCTTAAACAAATTGATAGTCCTGTCTTAAAGCATAAACATCATAACTAGGTTTCTACAGAAACATTTCCAGCACATGATTAATAATGCATAAGAAAATACTTAGTGAAAGTGCAGGGGAAAAAATCTAGTTAAGTTATAAACTGAAAGAAAAGGTAGTATGAAATATATTTCCAGGAAATTTATGAAATTAAAACTCAGAAAAATTGGTTTTTTGGACATCAAAACCTTATCCACAATATGTCCAAACTTTGACGACAACTCAGCCAGTTATGCAATTAAGCTTGCTCAAATTCACCAACAGTATCATCACCTATTGAATGGTGGCATGTACCTTTCCATGGTATTACAAGATATTTATCCACAAATAAGTTCGTTCATCTGCATGGTTCATGCAACTATATTTCAGCAAGTAACCAACTATACATTTTTCCCCTTTTGTTGAGTAATTTGTTGTGGTGCAGTCCACACAGCTAAGATACGCTAAGTTTTTGGGTATAATGGCGATTTTTTCATTATCAATTAACTTTCAAAATGACAAAATTCAGGGAACATACTCCTGCAGGTAAAGGCACCATAATTCTCTTCTTTCTAGGGCTTGTCTTCACCCATTCATAGCGTGTCACGCCAAGACCACGCTCCCTTGATCTTTCCCTTCTCAACTTTTCTTCAGCGGATAAATTATTCTCATCAAGTCCACCATCTGGAGGACTAAAAAATAATTCATGTTTCCTGCTATTAGAATCAAACACAAATACCTTCCTTTTCAATGTTTGATCAGGACTAAACAAATATGCGATCAAACTACCATCGGGGCTAAAGCTAATCAAAGTTGGCACTCCAAAACCAGGCAAAGGGTACTGCACTATCTCTTCAACAGGAAATACATTGCAATTGTCTAGACCATTTGCAGCAGTTGAATCAGTTGCAGGCATGTCAGGCATGTTGTGGCAAAGCGATCTCGAACGTTTCAAATTCTTCTTCTTATTGCTTGTGTTGGGGGTTTGCATTACCAATTAATATTGATGAAAAGTTGAATAGTTTGTGCATCAATGCATGCATAACCCTGGACACTGCAAAGAAAAGGAAATAAATAGTAAATCAAGCAAACTATATAAATTTTAAACCAACAAAAATTTAGGAAAATTCAAAGGAAATAAAAAGTAAATCAAGCAAACTATATAAATTTTAAACCAACAAAAATTAAGGAAAATTCACAAGTAAATTGCTGTGGTCCCTACAATAAAAATTATTTTAAAATAAAAGTTACATTTGAATTCAAGCAATACAAAGAAATTTGATCAATTATAAATGTGAAATAGATGTAGCATGATCAGGTACTCTGAGAATTCAAAATTTCAAGAGAAAACAAGGTCTGTATCATCTTAATCATACTTAAAATTTACAGTCTTGATAAATAAAGCTACTTTCTTTATCTACTTTTTCCATTCTGTTCTTACTTTCTGCAAAAGAAAAGGTGGAAAAGAAACAAAATTTAGCTTTTACTAGTGCAAAAATATAATTTCATACATCAGCAGCCAAGAAGATTGACAAAGATTAACACAATTACAGAGTAAGAAAGTAATGGGAAATTAAAAATTAAAGTGATTCCTTATTAAATAATAACTAATTGACTGATTAATTAGTAGTTTTGCAGTAATGATTGTGATAATAAAGTAAAATCGGATTGGAATCGGACCTGTAATTGGTGATCGAGCAAGGAACAATCAATGCAGAAGATCAGATTCGGATACGGATTCCTTTCCAATTAATTTTTTTCCTCAGATTTTCCAGGAAACCAAAAGCTAGAATCGAACTATCAGAGAATCGATTCCAGATTTTGGTGTAAAGTGAAAATATTGAGTGATAAAAAAATGAATTGGAAGTAGAAAAATCCATTTTATGAGGAGGAAGGATGAAATGGAAAATGAGTGGGAGCGCGTGGACAAGTGTGCGTGGGGTTAAAATTTTTGATGGAGTGAATAATTGATCGCGAACCTCCACCAACTGGATTAAGCAAGTGATTATTGGGTTTGATTCATTTTAATCCAGAAAATTAGTCAATTATTAAATTACTCATTATTATTAATCAATTATTATTTGTATTTAATCATCTTTTTTATTACTAAATCAAAGAAGCAAAGAAGACAAAAATATCCTCGAGATTATTTTATGATTAGAAAGCTACAATAAGAGGACAACATAATGTGAGTATAGAGCTATTGTTGTTGTTGTTGTTTTTTTTTTTTTTTCAAATTTAATTATTATTATAGTGCAAATTTTATAAAATCGAACTTGTCATATCTATATAATAATATTAATTAAATGAGAGGAGTTGTGGTACATGACAACAATTTGCCCGCCTATTTTGTTATATAAGTGGGGATACTTTGGTCATTTGCCTTATTCCATTGATAACTAATGTGGTAAACCCTACTTCTTCTCCTTTTTATTTATTTATTTTTTGTCACTATCTTATTGTTCTCTCTCTTCTCAGACTTCTCTCTCTCAAGAATCCTTAAACAATCTACTTCCTTTCAAAACTCTCTTTGATTTATCTTATCTTTTAATTTCTATCTTGTTAACGATTACCATTTTGTAGTGATTAATATCCTATCAATTATTCTCTTAAGGTCTATGATTGAAAGATAAACAAATTCCCATTCAAAAAAAAATGATAAACAAATTAAATAGAATACATTGATTTAGTTATAATATAATAGCCAAATTTCTTCAAAAGTAGAAAATTACTTTAATATAACCAAATATTCACCTATTATAAGTTCGACTTACGATTGGATCTTCAACCCTTGCAACTCACATGTGATAATTTAGTTAAGCTGCTTGAACAGGATTGTAATATATCAAATATAATATTATTAATTTGACTATTTCTAATTGCAATACAGTTATTATTGTTTAATATATAGATTCATTTCTTGTATTAAATTTCTATTTGATTTCTGTGTTCAAAATTACTCTTAAAAACTGCCGCAGATGCGAAGCTAACGTTTTAGTGGCATTTATTTATGAACACAATGGAAACTTAAAAGGTCTTTCTTGCAAACGCTAGAGGGCTTATGTATCAAAATATAAAAATGATATCCCAAGTTAATATTCCATAATAAATTAGGACCATATTTGCAATTATCCAACTGGATAACAGGATAAGAATTAGCTAGTTCGGAAACCACCAAACGCGAGCGTGAATTTGTCTCCATGGACTAAATGACCATACAGTGATTTAAAATTTAAAGTAAATAAATAATCAAACAAATTAATAAATGAATAAACCCGTCAAAATATATAAATAAATAAATGCTTCAAACAAAAGATGAAGCGGAACGCTCAATGAGAAGTAATCCTGATATAGTGTCATATGTTTTGATACTATATTGTGTTATATGATTATGTGATGCACATTGGGACATATTACATTGGAAATCACAATCATGTAGCGTATCTCGATGTACAACACATGACAACATGGTGCTGTAACATTTTTTCAATAAAAAGAGGTATTAATTGATCACCATTATGTGGCACATAAATGAAAGACTTCATATCAATGTATGATTTAATCATTTTTCTTTCCTTTTTTTTTTTATCGTAAAAGAAAACTACATTTACAATTCAAATCGTTCTCAATATATCCAACAATGAAGTCAAGGGTATGATCTTTCCAAATTCGCGATACACGATTCTTGAACCCAAATCTTGTAAGTGACTGAGTTACATTGTTTGCTTTTCTACTTATGTATCTAGACATAGGGAGCGAGAACTTAAAAATGAGCGAATTAATCTTTTGGACAATGATGCCTTCGTCATTCCTCTCGGTTGGATTTTGGATAGCCTCCATTGCGACTCTACAATCGGTCTCGATACATTCAATTTGGAACCCTACATCAATAACCAATTGCACACCAACGAGGATTGCCATGCATTCCCCTCCAAGAGGGCTACTTGAACCTTAGAAACAACGTGTAGCACTCAGCAAAAATTTCCCCGTCTCATTGCCCACCACGTTTCCAAGAGCAAAATGGCATGCTTCTTTGTTAACTGCAACGTTAGGGATGGCAACAGCGTCGGGTCGGGTTTGGCTTCCCCCGACCCCGCCCCGTCCCCGATCCCCGATTGAATCTGGACGGGGCAGGTTCAGGGCGGGGAAAGGAAAATTCCCGACCTTACCCTAAATTTTTTTATTTTTTTTAATTTTGAGTACATGCACACAAAATATTAGCCCAAGAAAGCACATGTACAAGAAAATTATTTAGGCTATGCACAAGACAATACCCATTAACTTAAGAAATGTGTGTCACAACTCACAAATATCAACTTTTATAATGAATTGGACATGTTCTACTTTTCTATACTTCCATTGTGGGATGCCTTCTTATATTGATGTAAATGGAATCCCACATTGAAAGTGAAGTAAAACAAAACCAAAATATTGTGTGTATAAAAATTGGCCAATCAACACCCAAATGTATAAGAAAATTATTTAGGCCATGCACAGGACACGACCTATTAGCCTAATTTTGTCACAAGCATCAACTTTTATAATAAGTTGGCCTTATTTTACTTTTTTATAGATTCGATGTAGGATGCCTTCCTATTTTGATGTAGTGTAAAGGCAAATGGAATCCCACATTAAAAGTGAAGTAAAATGAAGTCAGGATATAGTGTGTATAAAAAAGTGTCAATTGACTCTTAAAATAATAATATTTGAGACCTAATAAACAAATAATAATTAAGTAATTTACATACAAATAATAATGTATTAAGACCTAATGATGTTATACAAAGTTTTTAAAAAGAAAATGAAAAAATCGGGTTTTGGGGCGGGGTCAGGGCGGGGGAACCAAAACCCGTCCCTGCCCCGTTAGTGATTTGGGAAACAACTTTGTGCCCCGTCCCCGCCCCGTTTCCAATCTGGCCGGGGATTCCCCGCCCCGTTCGGGGCAGGCCCCCCATCGGGTTTGAGTTTTCAGGTTAAATTTGCTATCCATACGCCCGTTTCCAATATGGTCGGGGATTCCCCGCCCCGTTCGGGGCAGGTCCCCCATCGTGTTTGAGTTTTCAGGTTAAATTTGCCATCCCTAAGCAGCGTTGACATTTACCTTAAGAAGTCCAGCCTTTGGTAATGCGGGTAATGCGTTTGGGCACTGGCGGAGACAAAGGGGGCCATACTGGGCCCCGGCCCAGGCTTGTCTCCCCCTAAGCAAGCTTGAGAAATAAAAAAGGAATTTTTTTTTATTGGGCAGCACAGGGGTCCTTAAGTGCGGCTCAAGGGTCTCCAAGTTCGGTCCAGGGGTCTTTAGGCACGGCCCAACTTGAATGAAACGAAACAAAAAAAATAATAATAATAATAAAAGAAAGGCCAAAAAAGAACAAAATGCAGATCCCAGAAAAGGGAGAAGCAATTGCTCTGCTTGGAGCATTCCTCTTCGATTCGAACGACAGACCCAACTTCCGATTTCGAGCGGAGGCCATTGCAGCAAACATTACGGCAAGGCGGCTAGCAATGTTGGGCGGGCAAAGGGCTTTTTCTTCATCTATTTTTTAGCTTCAATAGGTAATTTATTCTACCTCTAATCCCTAAATTGATTTTGCCATAATCTAAGCAAATAGAAAAATACGGAAATACCTCTAACGTCCTTACCTCAATATTTATATAGAGTTCAATTTTATATATTATACATAGTCAGAAATGCACTGATGCGGCCAAGATTGCTTTGATTGCTGCCCTGATTTTGCTCTTGAGTGTTGCTGCTTTTGTGACTGCACTTGTCGTCTCTCGGTATGTCCTTGACTCTTTGGAGATTCTTATCTATGTCCCCTCTGTCCTGTGAACATTACTACGTTAGGGACATATTTGATGATTAATTGATTACCAAGAAGACAGTAATTGTACTGTGCCACTCTCTGTACTTAATTGCTGAATGTTGAGACTATTTTTATTTACACTTTACTGGATTGGTAATTATGATATTTGCAAAATCAACATATAAAATTTAAAAAGATTATCAGCTATGTTAGCATTTTATTTAGGATTATTATTCATTAAGTTAGTTGTGACTCGTCTTTCATATTTTTATTGGTAAATTTAGTTTGTGAACTGATTTTTGACTGGATTTGTGACTTTCTAACAATTAAAACTTGGTTTGAAGTTTATTGGTAAAGTGAACTTGGTGTGAATTGGTTTGAACTGATTTATTGGAAAAGTTAATAATTAATTAATATAATCAAGTGTCCTACATGGATTTGTGACTGAATACTTGACTTTCTAACAATTTAAAGCTTGGTTTGAAGTTTTTGTATTTGTATTTGTGATAATGATCTAGAAGAATGATAAAAGGGAATTAGGAATAAATATATTTATAGTAATTTAGAATTGATTTTGAATTGATAATTAGTCATTGAATCTAATGAATTTTATTAAATACTTTGATTTTATAGAAGAAGTTATGGCTACACAACCTTCTAGCAAGAAAGGCAAGACTACATTACACTATTTCTTCAGGCTTGTACGAAATACACAAAATGAGAAATCAAATAACCACCAAAATGATTTTTTTGCTGATAGTTTGACAATTTTTATTGAAAGATAATTTGTTAACAAAATATATATAGACTCTTATTAATGAATTTGCTAAAATAAAAAATCATCGAGTCGAACTAATTTTTTAACCTAATGTACTAGATTTTGAGTTGTTGCAAGCTTTGTAATGCACTTGAGTTGAATTTGCTTACTATTTTGAAAAATTAGAGCTTATATGAATTTTTTTTTTTTGAGTTTTTGATCCGGCTCCCCTCTTTTGGGTCCTGGCTCCGCTATTGCGCCCGGGAGTGCTTGTTGTTTTGATTCATTCTTGAACCATCACCAAGACCATTTGCCATCTTGAATTCAGCAAGGAATCCCGCCGCCCCGAGAAGAATACGTTCTGCATCACTTTTCTTTCATCTCATCTACAATTAAATAATATATCGTATGTCTCTTTTGTTCCTTAAATAAAGGGAAATCACATTTAAATCGGTAAACAAAATTATTAGTGAACTGTATGATCATGTGACGTACATCGAGACACGCCACATATCTGTATGGTACCGTACATATAATTTTATATATCATTTTTACAATTTCTATTTTGAAATAGAAATAAATTTTCTAAAAGGGTCAATTTCACAAATCGTCCCCAACATTTGAGTTAAGAATCAGTTAAGTCCCCAATATTATTTTTCAACCTCCTGGGTCTCTAATCTTTCAATAACTCACACGACATATCCATCTTGACGGTTTCCATCTATTTTTCCGTTAAGTCCTTATACAAATTACTATTTTATCCCTTAAAATTTTAAATTAAAAAATAAAAAGTTTAAAAACAAAAAAAATATATATGAAAACTTTTAAAATAAAAAATGAAAATTGGAGGGACCCCTTGTGCTGCCAGAATGACAGCTACCATTTCCGGTAACTTATACATACAAAATATTAATAAAAAATATATACATTTTAAAGAAACGACATATTAGACGGAGATCTTTCATACATTGAGTTCCACTCTATGGTTAACATGATGGTTAATCATATTATATTCTCATCCATATTGTTAAGCCATGAAAAAGATTCAACAGAAGATGAAAACAACTCCCAACTATATTCATTTCACCACTAGTAAAAATATATCGAGCCATGGGAAAAAAATTAATTAATCAATCTTATAATTAATTTACATTTTGAATCAGGCAACCATTTTTTTGACATCGTATAGGAGTAGTGTTCTAACATCATGTGTTATATAGTATGGTACCATATGGCACAGATGGTGCTAGGAAATTTTAGCTAGAGACTATAATTTCCATCGTTTTCCCATTCGATTTCATCAATCAGGTCTTTTGAATTACACCGAGCCAACTTAGGAACGATACATCGTCCGCATTATCTTTATGGTTTGAGTGAGCAATTCATTCTTATTAAAACTACTTAAACCACGCACGAACAGAAAAACTTATTAAAATATGTCATTAGATAGTTGAACAATAAATCTGTAATATTTGCACACCCGTAAAAAATATAAAGAAAACAAGTATACATTAATTGAATCAATAAGATCAATGGACTTAGGAATCATGAAGTTCAAAATCGTTTAAAAGAAAACATACATTTTTACATATAATCATTCGTACATATATACAATAATAGGAAAAATCTATTACCACAATTCAATACATTTAAAAACATAAATTCAACTATAAATGAACAATATTATCAAATTTAAATTTGTCACCTCTATAATAAAAGTTAGCATAAAATATAAGAGATTTCACGCGATTAATAGATTATGAAAGATAAAACATGTGTCGAACAACATATTATAAATATTGATAATATTTGTTGTAAACATTTTTACTTATAGTTTTTGAAAAATTGAAATGTGATGAGAATTCAAATAGAAACATGTATTATAATTTACATTCAATTTATTAAGTCAATAACCCAAAGCACAGCCTTGTGCACTAAATCTAAATGTTCAAATACCATACGGTTCAATTTAAGCTATGTCAAGTATGAAGGTGTTTACAGAGAAGCGACGTTTCTCTCGCAATAAGAGAATAAATCTTCAAATCTAATCAATCTAGAAATTTGGGGCAAAAAATGAGATGTAATAGGCATCACATTTTAATTAATCTGAAAATAGAATGAATCCTAACAGTAAAAATGACAATGTGACGAGTTTTAGTTGGATATGTCTCCCTCGTACCCTAACCCGTTTCTACCAACCCCACTCATACCCGCCCTGTACCTATTTCAAACGGGTATAGGGCAAGGTGGTTTGCATTGTGTATGTAAAAAATATCTATTACCTCACTCCATTTTTAAAAAAATCCTAATAAAACTAAAAAAAATCGTAAAATGCATTTAAAAAAATTCAAGTAACATTAAACTCACCAACACACATGGTGTGGATGGTGAATTAACGAATTAAGAGAAATTAGAATTTGTTTTGGAATTGACCTTTCATATCTGATAGTTTAATTTATTAGTGAAAAAGACTAATAAAAAAAAAGTAAAGTGGTTAACGTTTAGTTGTTAAACTCAATTATTACATATTCAAATATTTACTGAGTTCTTTCACAAAAATTTTTGTTAAAAAAAAAAAAACAATTACCTCAAGATTTACTAAATAAAAAAGGCAGGAAAATCGCAGTACAAAAAGAACTGAGACTTAAATTATCTTACTTAATATATATAGATAGATTCCAAAAAAAAAAAAAAAAAGGCATAAGGAAGCCAAGCAAGGGAATTAACCTTTATATTCATATATGGGTAAGTTTCACAAAATGTCCCCCACCTTTACACTTCGAATCGCCAGGTCCCTAACCTTGTTTTAATAATTGTGTTAAGTTATTGACCAAATTACCCTTGGCTTTTAAGTTAAAAAAACAAAAATAATATAAAAATTAATAACACAATATAAAGATAAAAAAAAAAAGAAAAAAAAAAAAGTCGGCCACTCTCCCCTCCCCTCTCAACGGCACAACTTGGCTGTCGAAACTGACGGCGCTTTTGCTCATCTTTTTTTCCCATTATGGTTGAATATTGTGTCTTTATGCATGTGGGAGGGAGGGATGATAACGGAATTGGCCACTCACTTCTCTCTGAACACTCATAATAACGTAAAGGACAATTATATTACCACTACAAAATTTTATTGCCACTCCACAATTTAAGAATCTTTTTTTATTAGTTAAAAGTCCTTAATCAAAATTACATTTAACAACCTATATCAATATCTTTTAACAATTGTTTTTCCTTTTCTTTTCCATAGCACACCACATTCATGAGTCATGACCCTTCTCCACTTTTTAAATCCCTTTAATCAATCCTTCTCAACGGCCAATGACTGCTACTTCGGAGCCGGACTGGTATATGGTTGAATCCATTGCAATTAAGAAATATTATGAATTGAGTTTAATTTGGTGTTTGAACCAATAACCAGATTCATGTTCCTTAAATTAATAATAAAGCATAATGGAATCATATGTTCTGCAAAAGTCATGATAACCCAGGTTTCCGTTTCCTCAAATCTCGAACAGTAACGTAAATATGAATCGGTTCTAGATTACAAAACTATTTATTAAAAAAATGAAAGAGGCTGAAGATCATAAGGCGGATGAACCTTGTGTTTTTCAATTTCTGACAAGACGTTCAATTTCAGACAAAATGTTCAAGAGTAGGTTACAACGGGTGAGGGCTTGCGATTTGGTTAGTAGAATAGACGGAGAATATGAAGATGGAGACGGGAATTATAAACTAGAAATGTACACCACGCTAATTGTTATTGCTAATTTTTTGTTTTTGTAATTTTTTTTTTTTATAATTTGGTCATAATTGTCAATATAATGTGGTGTGGTTATTAAATTTTCTTTTTATTTGTGGTGAGGATATAATGTGGTGAGGGAAATAAATATTGTAGTGCCAATATAATTGCCCTAACGTAAACTAGCATGTATGTCAATGACAAACCGCCACTTTCATACGCATAAAACATCTGCTTATTGCCATCTACCTTTTCCCATTATGGTTGAAGCATGTATGTGTCTGCATATAGAGGGAATTACCAGCCCTTGTCTCTCTCAACGCTCACACACAAAATAACATAAACCAGCATGTATGTTACTTATAAACCGCCATTTTTATATGCCTGAAATATGTGCATACTACCATCTACCTTTCCCCATTCTGGTTGAAGAGTGTATGTGAGGGGAAATAATAATGAAATTAGCTGGAGTGCAACTACCTACCCCCTTTCTCTCTCTGAACACCCACACACACAATAACATAAATTAGTGTGCATGTCACTGACAAACCGCCACTTTCATACTTCTGAAACATCTACATACTGCAATCTTACCTTCTCACATTCTGGCTGAAGAGTATATGTATGTGCGGGAAAATAATAATGGAATTACCATCCACATTCTCTCACTCTCTGGACACCCACACACAAAATAACGTAAACTAGCGTCCATGCCACTGACAAATCACCACTTTTTTACGCCTGAAACATCAACATAGTGTCATCGACTTTTTCCCATTCTGATTAAAGAGTGTATGTGGGAGAAATAATAATACAATTGACTTGAGAGCAACTATCCTTTCTATATATATTTCTCCCCTCACCTTTTATGCATATTCCTTCTCTCCGTGCATTATCATGACGTACTAGATAATTTATAACTTAATGTTGTTTTTAGATAATTTGTTAGAATTATTAAATATTTTCTATGTTTTTGTAGAGAGTTCACTTCAAACTGGAACAATGTGGTTCCAGGAGAAAAAAAAAATCTAATCTGGTTCATAACTTTAATGGAGTTTAAAATTTCAATTTGACGCACAGGGATGGATGGGGGTTAGGTTTCTGACTGTGAGGTGAAAGGCCATGGCAATGACCTTAACAAGCTCAAGAGAAAGCTTAATAAAATATGCAAAGCTGAGTTTGAAGGGACGCCCATTGACGCTGAGGATTCTCCTTCGGTTTCTTTGAGCACCCCGCCGTCTACTGTCACCACGTCGTCTGCTGGCACCTCGAGCCGCTAAATGTTACTTCTAGGCCCTCGCCAAGCGGCCAAATGTCTGGAAGAGCAAGACATTTTCGATCAGTTGTTCGTATTAGGATGACTGTTTACCTTATCTGTCTATCTAGTGTTTTATTGGGTCGTGTCTCTTTGTGTCAGCCTATGGCCACGTCAAGTCTTAGGTTGTTGAGTTTCGGGTCAGTCGTCGTCTTCTTTGGGTTGCTTGTATTACCTATTATCTCTAATATATATGAAGGGTAAATTTCACAAAAAGTCCCCAACCTTTGCACTTTAAATCGCCTGGTCCCTAACATTTTTTTAAACGCACTGAGTTTCCAACCTTTCATAAATAAACACAAACGATCCCTGATAACGGAATTCATCAATAATTCTAGCATCTCGGTGAGGAGAGTGGCCGACTCTTATTTTTTTTCTTTTTTCTTTTTATATTGTTTTATTAAATTTTATATTCTTTTTGTTTTTTAGTTTAAAGGCGAATGGTATAAAAGTAATTTGGTCAACGATTTAACGGAATTATTGATAGATTCCGTTATCAAGGACCTTTTGTGCTTATTTATGAAAGATTGCGAACTCGATGGGTTGAAAAAAAAATTAGAGATCCAGACGATTTAAAGTGCAAAGGTTGGAGACCTTTTGTGAAATTTACACTTCATATATACTAGATATAATAGGTAATACAAGCAACCCAAAGAAGACAACGACCGACCCAAAACTCAACAACCTAATGGCCATAGGCCGACACAAAAGGAAACGGCCCAATGAAAGGCTTGGTAGACAAATAAGACAGACAACCATCCTAATACCAAAAACCGATCAAAAATGTCTTGCTCCTCAAGACGTTTACCCGCCTGACGAGGGCCCAAAAATAACGTTCAGCGGCCCAGAGTGACAATAGACGACGTGGTGGCAGTAGACAGCGGGGTGCTCAAAGAAACCGAGGCAGAATCCTCAGCGTCAATGGACGTCCCTTTTTTTTAGCTTTCTCTTGATATTGTTAAGGTCAATGTCAAGGCCTCTCACCTCACAGTCAGAAACCTAACCCCATTCCGCCCTTGGGCGTCAAATTGAACTTTTAAACTCCATTAAAGCTATAAACTAGATTAGATACTTTTTGTTTTTTTTCTCCTAGAACCACATTGTTCCAGTTTGAAGTGAACTCTTTGAAAAAACATTGAAAAGATTTAATTGGAACAAATTGTATAAAAACAACATCAAGTTATAATTTCCCTCGTACGTCATGATAATACAGAAAGAGAGATGAGAGAATGAGTATGCATAAGAGGTGAGGAAATGGATGCAAGAGAGAGAGAGAGAGAGAGAGAGAGAGGTAATTGCACTCAAGCCAATTCCACTATTATTTCCCCCCACATGCACAAACACACATACACTCTTCAACCATAATGGAAAAAGGTAAATGGCAGTATGCAGATGTTTCAGGAGTATAAAAGTGCGGCTTGTTAGTGACATGCACGCTAGTTTACGTTATTGTGTGTTGGTGTTGAGAGAGAGAGAGAGAGAGAGAGAGAGAGAGAGAGAATGTGGGTAGTAGTTGCACTCAAGCCAATTCCATTATTATTTCCCCCCACATACACTCTTCAGTACTATCAAAATCATAAAATTAAGACCAGAAAGATATAAAAAGTAAGCAACTGCTTGAGGCATATGCATAAATCTCGTACGAGTTTGATTAGATAATAATAAAATAACAAATCGGCATGAGAACATAAACAAGTAATGCAGCAAAGATGCATAATGAAAGCAGGAAAAATTATACCTGATCTGAAGTCATTTCCAATATCCTTTATTATTTTCTCGATGGAGCTGGTCGCATCTCTACAGTTGTTCAATATCACAACTTCATCCAATTGACCACCATACAAAACTTGATAACCTGAAACTATGCTATCCACTGTGTTACCAGAGGGTTTCTGGTTGCAGAGGAATGGAAACAATAATCAGTGGACAACATTTATGAAAGCACAAAAGATGCGCATTAAAACATTTCAGCAAACTCTTCACATTGTTGAGTTGTTTCTTCACAAACTCTTCCTTAAGAATTTGTCTCTAGAGCCGAAAACTTTCCTCTCCTCCCAAATACCAATCTGTATATAATTGGAGAAAATGATAAAAAAGTATCAATATGCAAAAACACTATATTTGCATAAATTATAAAATGATAAAAAACACTATATTTCCTCCCAAATACCAAGCTTATATCATCAAGATGGTAAGATATATTACAACGAAAAGCTTTGATATATTCAACGAGTTAGCCAAAGAAGGGGGAAAAAGAAGTAAATGGCTACCATTCATATCAAATGAACTACTTGGTGTGAGTCAACTGTTATAAGAGTAATAAATTTTGTGATTTTTATGTTTATCCATGGTCTTAAATTAAATTGTTTACTTCTATTTTACCCTGAACTCAAGGTGACCATTAGAAACAAGGAAGATCATAAGCAATAAATCATCACCTTGCCATTCTGACGAAATCAGGCAGCCTTTTTCCTAACCCTACCCCAGCCACAACAATCTATTGCAAAGGATATGAGTGAAAAGAACAGCATCACATATCCAACCAAATGCAAGAAACCCAGGAAAAAAGTAATAACAAACAGAATGAGAAGGAAAATTCCACCATCACTCTCCAAAATCCATTAAGTCAAAACTAAAAACTAGAAAAAATAAATAACAACTAAAGCACAATGAGCATGTTTCATGGCTTATAAGATGGTTAGACTAGACACCAGCTTATAAACCCAAAAATGCACACCCAAAATTTGACCAACAGATTTATCATATTAACTCCATAAAGTCATAGACCCATCCTGACAACTATACTTAAAAGGAGGCACATAAAGAACATTTCTCCAAAATATCGATTTAAATAGCAATCTAAAACATTAGCCCAAAATTGAAGCTAACTTAAAAAAAATGAAAGTGTATACCATACAGGTTAGCCCAAAATTAAACACTATTAACTCTTCCTCACTTCAAATTTGTGTATTTTCAAATTTTAAGCCTAAAACAACATGTAAAACTTCTAAAGAAATAAGAGAGCTAACAAATTCAAACACAAATACAGATAAAATTAATTAATGACCATTTCCTAACCTTAAATCACCCAACATCAGATAAATTAAATTAAATTAAAAAGATTGAATTTACAACACGCAGCCGCAAAACAAAAATGAAACACACGGATGCAGGCGGAAATGGTTAATTATTGAAGCAGCAATATTAACAAAATTTGGAAAAAAAAAAAATAATATTAGCTACATAAAGAATCACCATCTCAGCAGTAGTGCTGAACCATATCTTCTAAAGAAGAGCTAAACCATAAGACAAGAAAAAATTGTGCATTTAACTTTTTTCCAAATCTTCTCAGCACATGAAAGTTGAATTATTTTTAACCTAAGCTCTAACAGTAAATTTTCTAGAAGGGGATCAAGAAATTGTGAAAAATTAATTGATTAAATTTCATTGGAGCAATCTGTCAAACACCCTGCAAGCTCTAACTTTCATTCAATTTTCTAGCAAATCCAAATGCTATATCTAGCCTAAACACTAAAACAATGATCTGAAATTATCTACAAAAACTACGAAGGAAAAAAAAAATAAAAATAAAAAATTTACACCTTCCACAACAACCAAACTGGACAAATGAATTGGAATTGGATTATCTATCGGAAATTTCGAGGCAGCCAATAAAGCTTACGTATGTGTTGAGTTGACGAACGAAGCTCGAGAAATTATTGTGTTTAAAATACTCGGGAAGCAAATCTATAGCGAACTCCGTAGCATTCCATACAACCAAACAAAAAGGGAGCAGAAGTTTTTACGTTGAGGAGAAGATTCGAGGGGAAGAGGAACCACAAAAACCTGGGAAAAACAGAGAGAGAGAGAGAGAGAGAGAGAGAGAGAAGAGAGAGAGAGAGAACGATTGACACAGAGAACAAAAAAAAAAAAGAAGTGACGGGGTAAAATTGGACATTGGTTGAAAAAATGTAGGGGCAAAATGGTAAAGGCATTGTTTTAAGGAACAGAAAATTATGAGAGGATGAACAGTAACTTTGAGAGAATTGTATGTATGTATATGTAAGATATATCTACTACATATTATATATATATATTTTTATCCTCTATATATTAAAACAGCGACTTGGGTACCTACTGTTCATTTTGATGGTCTGATCCGCCGTCCTTTTGGACTTTTACTTTCCCTTTCTTTTCTTTTCTTTTTTTCTTTGCCAAGGTCCTATAAATTCATACTACCGCCACAAGCGACACTGTGTGCCATTTCTTTTCTTTCAAATCTCTCTGCAATTATTCCAAACCTGCTGCGCCTGAAAAGGGGATCTGCTGGAACTACAAAGATGATCCAAGCATGCCACTTTTGTTTTTGGGCTTTCTCTTTCCAATCTAAGATCCAATTTTTGCTCTTCTTCGAAGTGCTAATGGGCATGCTATTTATTGCCATTGGCTTCTCCAGCACAGCCCCTTATTTTTGTAGGTGTGTCGGCTATATTCTCATTCGAGTTTTTCTTTGCTTTTTCTTTTCTTTGTGTGTTTTTTTGGGTGATTTTGTATGTTTTAGAGAACGACCATTACACATTTTGAATTTTTGATGCATTTATTTATCTATCCTTTTCATATATCTTTATGAGTTTATGACTAATTTTTACTTATTATCTCTTGCTGATCAATTATTTCTGGGTCTATTTGCTGATTGTTAAATTATTTGCTGTTATATTTATTTTCTGGGTCTACTCCAATTTTATAGTTTGCCTCTAGATATGTTTCTATTATAGCAATGTCATGTTTTCTTCTTTTATGATCCGTACAAAATTTTGTGCTTTAGATTTAGATCACTTCTATAGGAGTATAGGTTCCGAATGTAAATCTGCCTCATAAATGCTTTGATTTTATATTAATATGTGTATTTCCTCTTGAGTTGGCTTGATTTTCCATTGAGAATTAATTTTTTTATCATAATGCTCAGGGGCGGAGCCTCCATTGGACGAGTGCGGTCTATGGACCGCACTGAACTTTTGTCGTCCCACAGACGGAGAACACACTGGAATTAGGCTGAGAAGAATGTCCACCATTTATGAGTTGCAGGTGAAGGAAGGTAGTGAAGAAGAAGAAAAACCAGCCGAAATGATGGGGAGTGGGATTTGATATCTAGAAAGGAAATTACATGTTTGCCCTTAAAATGGAGTTTACCTGGCTTGTTTGACCGACCCTGCCTCTTCCTAATTAATAGAGTAAAAAGTGACTGTCATACACTTTATACTTTTTGCATTAATAATACATTAGCATGATATTTTTACTACAATTTATTATTTAATTCTAATATTTTTTTAATTTATTAAATCATCTAATTATAAGCTGATTATATGTAAATATTGTTTCATATGATAAGCCATTGATTTTTTTTTTTTTAAATAAGAAATTGAATGAGTTAAGTTGAATGGTAAAAATTTATGTATTACGTTAGGTTCCATAAAATATGTAAACTTGATACTTGTTTGATCAACTTCAAATTTGAAATAAAACGAGAAAAATAATATGGACATTAGTTCTATGTAATTTTGCAACTCTTAGTTTGGATATGTGGTTGCATTAGTTGGTGTGATATATAAATATAGTGAAAATATTTGGAGTGAATAATTATATATATATATATATATATTGTAGGCGCAGATGAGTCAAAATAATGTACAAGTATTTATAAATGTGACTACACGAATCTTTATTTATAGAACTAAATATTGGTTGACTTGACAACTAATAGGATGCAAATAAGGCCCTTTAGTATTTTGATTTAATGTATTTTATTATTACAACTCGTAGTCATACAAGTTTAGCTAAAGAATGTTTGATGAGAAGAAAGTAGAGTTGAGCAGAGGTAAAAAATTCTCAACCGCACTGAACCAAAATCTTGGCTCCGCCCCTGATAATGTTGGTTGTCCATAAGTGAAAAATTTGATCATGGCCTGTCAATTCATTATCAATAGAGAACGTTTAGTATTTTGTAATGTCTTCAATTCTTGGGTTATTTATAAAATGGGTTCGTTTTTTCTTTTTACAGCTATCTTCATGCACATATGTTGCGTGGTTCAACGAATTTGAAGAAATTAGTGTATTTGTCTATTGAGGGACTAGCTTTTGCATGTCGGGTGCCTAGAATTTGAACCAAATATCCCTCGTAAAATGGAATGATATATAACTTCTCCATGCAACCAACATGACATTGCTCTCATAGATGGATTTGATTTATGTCTCTATATTTGGTATTTTCTTATTGAAATTATTTCTTTCTAATTCAATTGTTTCTTAAAGTGAAAACATAATGGAATGTCTAACAAAGTGAGGATTTGAGAGCAAATGGGAGTAAATTTCAATAACATGCTTCTTTGGTTGAAATTGAGAAAATTTATTAGTCTACATTGTACATATTGAAAAGTATTGGCTTTTTTTTTTTTAATTTTATATAACTCCAACAAAATTCTCATTCTAATAGAAATCAGAAATGTTTTAGGGTGGGTTGAGAGAGAGCGGCCAAATCTTTATATAATGGCTATGTAACTTGAGATATTTTCCGGTGGAAGAATATTTTCCCATAACTCAATTGGAACTTCTTTATCAATTCGTATAAAAAAATCTTTCTGAAAACTTTATTTTTTTGCTTCATTTGCTTCTGAAATGGAGGGGGCTGAGAGTTCTAATGAATATTATGAATTTCTCTAATTCTTTTTTTTTTCCTTTTTCTTTTGATGAGTACTGTTTGTACGGATAACTTGATGATATTCTTTTTAGGAAAAAATAATAAGTTTTGCATCAATGATTTTGAAGTTTTTAAGCTGTGTTCTTAGATTTTGAGATGAATAGATTTATTTGGGTTGTAAACGTGATTTTAGTTCGATGGACTTATCACACTATGCGTTATCTTTGGCTTTTATTGGCATCTTAATGTCAATATATTAGTGATGTGTATATTTATGGTCTATATATTATGATATTTAATGGATACTAAAACTCATCACCATCTTTCTCTAGATGAATGAAGTGGATTCACCAACTTGCACGCTACTAAAGGTATTTTGATAGTATATCACATCGAGGAAAATTGGTGTATTATAGTATTATTACATCATCACATGCTAAATGAGCTTTACTTTGTTTTTTATTTTTATTTATTTATTTTATTATTATTATTTTTTTTTTGTGGTTTGAAGGTGGACCTTTACTTTAGAAATGGTCTTTTATATATGTAGGTTCGGTTTTTCATTTGTTATTCATAGTTTAACAATTATATATAAACATGTTGTAAGTTTAAAAATAAATTACTTTTCATTCATGAAGAAATAAAATAAGTTTGGCATTCTAAACTTGTTGGCATCTAATCTCATTGTATCTGTTCTTAGTTCTCTATAAATGATAAACGTTTTCCCCCCTTACTATGAAATCTTTTGCAAATAATGGGGAGAAGTTGGAACTCAGAAGAGAAATTTTAGCAAATGTCAACGCCTTTAATTAATAGCATTCAAAGAGCTAGCAGGGATGTTTGGAAATTCAAGGATTACTAATTATATCTTATGGATATGGAGCATCAACAATTTTACTTGGTGATTATCTTAGTCCTTTAGTGCTTTTCCAACTTATTAATTCTTGTAGAATTTGTAGGAACATCATCATTTTGTATTATAACATTTTTTTGTAGTAAGAAATTTATAATATATTATTATATCCGTAGGGTATTCACATTGGATCCCAGAAATGCCATCTAAAGTTTGTATTTGTAACTTTTCTTATTAGATATGGAAAGTTTAACTTTTTGCCGATTTGAATTAACTCATGTGAAGTTTTTGTTGATTCAATTCATTTAACCCATGTGGATTTATACTTCAACTTTAAGTCGTTGACTTCTATATTTTTTATTTTGCATCTCAACTTGTTAAAGAAGTTTAATATGGTGACTTATGCAACAATTACTTTGCATACAATAGCAAAGTTCAAAAATAGCCCATATTAGTTATATAAACGGCACGTGCCTCGCACATGCCACCACTAGTTACCCACTATATATTAAAAGAGCCAATTTAAATTCTACTATTCATTTCAGTCGTCTGATACGACGTCGTTTTGTTCTTCCTTCGTTTTTTTTTTTATTTTTATGCATCATATAAATTCACCTCATATGAGCAAACGACACTGTATGCCATTATCCTTCCAAAGCCCTAATCTTGATCTCTTCATTCCTCTGCTATAACTGGGACTAAGCTCGCAACAAAAACTACCGTATTGCCTCGTCGCTCTTCTCTTTTCAACGTGCAATTGGCCGGATTTCTTTTTTCGTAGCCAGTAAATTTCATTAGGTTACTTTCTTTTTCTTTTTTTTTTTTCTTCACATTCAAACTGGAAATTTGATTTATCCAATTTCTTTGTTTTTCTTTTTATTCCTCTTCTACATTGTTGTCGGATTATGTGGTGCTCACCGACTTCTAGATATTGGTTTTTTTTGTGTCAATTTCGGCATCAATTTGTGGATTTTTGTTTTGCCATTGCTGTCCTTTTTGGTCCGTTGTTCCTTTGTCGTTCTTTCTTGTTGTAATATGTGGGATTCTTTCGCCTTCTTTTTTTCTCGTCAATTTGGGCATCAATTTGGGGATTTTGTTTTGCATTTGCTATACGTTTTCGTCCGCTATTCCATTGTCGTTCTTTTTTGTTGTAATATGTGGGTTTCTCTGGCCTTTCAAGTTGGGGGTTTTGTGGTCAATTTCGATTCAAGATTGAAAATCCTCTAATAAGACCTTTCTATTTTTGCAATTTGGTTAATATTATTATGCCGTTTTATTTTGTAAATGTCAAGAGAGAGTTGGATTAAGAGCATGTGTAAAGGTGGGGTAACTGCAACCAAATTAATAGATGTTTTCCTTTTTCCGTTTCAAATTTCTTAAATTCTCTTTTTAGTTTCGGTAGTATTCATGTTGAAATGCTGCTACAATATTCAAATCATAACAGTTAAGCTCTACCATTTTGATAATACAATAATAAAATAAAATCTAGCATTACCTTTTGTTATACTTGGTATCTATTTATTTTTTGCGTTTTTGCATTCCTATATTTACCTTTTTAATAGTTCAAAAATTTCAATTAATTAATCTTTATTTTGCTGCAGTAGCAATGATGAATGGAAGACTTTATGTAATTAGAGTAGTTTTCGCATTTTCACAGCTTATTTAATATTTAAAAAGAATTCCAATGCAATGCGACATTATGCAACTATTTGGCCTCTAGAAGAGCCAAATTACCCAATTAATGTAGTCTACAAATGACTAATGAGTGTCTAACAGTAGCACCTGTGATTGGATGCATGAGATACAGTCATAAAACATGGATAATGATGTGCTATATTCATCACTTCACACCTACCTGTAACATTCTTTAGTTGTCTTCCCTCCTTTTGTTGTGTAACTTTGACAGGGTTAGCTGTGTAAGTTTATTGTTGTTGTTGTTGAGTTTAGCCTTAGCAATGGAAAAGATTGAGAACCAGTATTTCGCATTTTCTAAGCTTATTTAATATTTAAAAAGAATTCCAATGTAATGTGACATTATGCAACTATTTGGCCTTTAGAAGAGCCAAATTACCCAATTAATGTAATCTACAAATGACTAAAGAGTGTCTAACAGTAGCACTTGTGATTGGATGCATGAGATATAGTCATAAAACATGGATAATGATGTGCTATATTCATCACTTCACACCTACCTGTAACATTCTTTTGTTATCTTCCCTCCTTTTGTTGTGTAACTTTGACCGGGTTAGCTGTCTAAGTTCATTGTTGTTGCTGAGTTTAGCCTTAGCAATGGAAAAGATTGAGAACAATTATTTGTAACCGGCTGCGCCATGTGTATCAGTTCACCAGCTAAATGGTACATAAATTCTTTTTCTTTTGAGATCATTTATTTTTTCTGAAGCTCCAATATAAATTTTTGTAGTTAGAAATGGAGATCTTTATGGCCAGGGGTATAGTTGAGTGTTTAATACCAATTTCTTCATCTGCCTTTGTTTTTCTTTTTAGGTGTGAAAAAAAAGTCACTCTATGTTGGATTATTTCATTTTGAAGTCTCTTTTTGTTATTTAAGTAAAATAGAATGGTTGTATATCTTAGGCGCCAACACTAATATTTTATGACTAAGTGTAAGTTATTCTTGTACCTCCCAAGATTATGTGAGTTCTGAATCAGATAATTGAATGTTTACGTTATTCAATAAATATTTATGTGATCACATGTATTTTACTATTTAAATTTTATGTGATTATTCTACGGTTAGGTCAATGATACCAGTCAAGTGTTTATACATTTCTATAATTATTTATGTGACTATTATTATTGTGGCTCGGCTTAAAGGATATATTTATTATGAGTCAAGTGTTTATGCATTTGTATAAATATTTATGTGACTATTATTATTGTGGCTCGGTTTAAAGGATATATTTATTATGTTATGATAATGTAACTTAGGCATTTTAATATCTATTGGACTCAAATTATTTCTGCGTCTACTATAAGTATTGACTATGTGACTATGTTTAAATTATGCATTTAGTATTATGATGTAACATCATTTGTAAATTCCGTTACTGGTGAACTTTTATTAGCTAGAGGTTGAATTTGAATGGAATGTCAGATGAGCCTATAGTTAGACATGGAGTTAGTTATTAGATCTCATTATCTTGTGGCCAGTTATGCGCAATTTCTTGTTTAGAAGCCCTAACAATCACTACACAAAATCAGATTGGAGATTTCAAAGATTGGGCATGACTACTTAATTGAGATATGGAAAGTTTTCATGTGTTGCTCGTGAAGTGGTTGGGAGGCACCCAGTTGAAAAATCCCTTTGACACTCATGTTACTTGTGTTTATAATAAAATAAGATGGTAGATCCGTCAATTATATTTCATTTACATCTATATTTTTACCTTGCTTATGTACTTGTTAAGAAAATGTAACTCATTATCCAATGACACAATTTAGAGACAATTTATGATATGGTATACGACAACAAAGATACGGCACGGGCGTTACAATTTATGATATAGTATACCGCATCAAAGATACGGCACGTGCGCATCACTAGTTAAATTAAAAGTGCCACTTGAAATTCACTGTTCATATTATTCGTCTGATCCCTCGTCGTTTTGGTTCCTGCCTTTTCTTTTCTTTTTTTCCTTTGTTTTTAGCATCATATAAATTCACGCCATTCCAACCAAACCACACCGTTGGCCATTTGCACTCCAAAGCTCCATCAGCAGCCCCTCACCTTCTCGCCTAGCGCTATCGATCCGAATCCGATCGTTATTCCACCATTTTGGGTTGGGAAAGCTGGGTTTGGTTTTAAAATCAAAATTTATCAAATCAGTAAGGCAATTTTACGGATTGGCACTACAGGACCTCCCATCATCTGGTATGCAATCCATGTCACTAAGTCTCCAATTTCAAATTTTTACAGATCTAATATTCACTTGTTCAAGGCCTTTTTGGTTTGTATCAAATGTTTTGTTCAGAAATTGACAAATATCAATCACAAGTGAGCCCAAAATTCTAAATATTGTAGTTTCTAGATATTTTGAGGGATTAAGGGAATTAAGATTAGGGTTCATTTAGTCTCCTTCAAAGCGATTTTACATCATTACTGTCATGTATTTTCTTAAAATATTCTTTCTTATTTTTATACTATTGTTCCTTAAACAATAATAAAACTTGGAGTGCATAATATGTATCTTGATTAGTTTCAGCCTCATTACACAAAGTGTGTCCATTTTTACTATTTTGGTGGTTGATGTCTAAGCTTAAATGAGTATTTTACTTCAGTACCATTGGACAGTTTATTTCAGTATTCTTAATATGAAATCGTGTCAGTCAATTTATGGTGGTAGCTGGTGGGGTTTAATTCGTAGCTCTATCATTTTATTCTTGCGAAATTGGAGTGAGTTTGCAATGCTCTCTGGTATTTGTGTTCTCATCTTTCACATTTGATGTCTTTCTATTTTTCCCCCTTTTAAATATTAAACCTTACATGATTCATATTTCAATATGGAGTTTCCAACCACAAGTACAAAAAATACCCGTGATTTAGACGATCAACTTCTGTTTCTATTATATATGTTCCACTTGCAATCAAAGTTCCTTGGTCATATATAAGGCCCGAAGTGCAATTGACTAACGGTTCTTAATTTTTTTGTTGACATTAAAAAAAATACAATTTTGGCTCTAATTGCGCCTAAACAATTGGTGAAATTGATAGAATAACTTCTTATTGAATTTTATGGATAGAGGGGAATGGATTTACTCAAAGTATGCTCTCAATAAGGTATTATCAAATTAGTTTATGATTTTTTTTTGGGTGGATTCTCGCCTTGCTGTTGTAATTTTTGTTCTCAAATGTAAATTACCTTTGAGATATACGAGTGAACTTACTACGCTCTTCTATTATAGCAAAATTGCAAATTTTGTTAATTTCTTATGTTTCATATGATCTCAGGTAGGCATGTATTAAATTTTTGTATAGTATTTCATTGATTATGGATCTAAGAAAGCTAATTTGAAATATCCAGGTCAATATTTGATTCTTTTTCTTAAGAGTTCATGCTTGGAGGTGATGTTTGGGTTAGAGCTGATAGTTCTTTAAGATTGATTATTTTTTTTCCTTTTAGTTGTATGTTCAATTATTCATCTCTTTTGAATTTTGGGGTCTTCTTCTAAAAATGAATGAAAGTAACTTCACCATCTCATTTTTTGTTTGAGTATGATCTGTATATTTCACTATATTACGTACAATTATTAACATACTCTATTGTGGTATAATGATATTCTTCTCAACTTTTGGTAACTTATCTAACATTCATTGACCCCACCTTCTGCAGTTAAGTTGGAGTAATGTTATCCGTGGCCTAGAAGCATTTGCGAATTTGTATGAAAGCTTGAGCCTTGCAAAAGTATAATTGCTGTGCAACAATATGAGATTGGTTAAAGCCATATGGTATTGCATATATATTCGGGTCTAATCATGAAGTTTATACTCTTTCACTGGCACTTCTGCAACTGTGAACCAATTGCAGCGACTTTTCATTACCATATCCTAATTCTCTCTCTAGAATTTGTTTTCCCCCTAGTCCAATACATTGGCCTTCACCAAAAAGTATTGTCTTTGATGGTTTGTGAAATCACTTCAAATTTGCTTGTTAATGTGCTTGAAATTTACCTTCTATATTTTACCTATTTAGGTCTCCACCTCGAATCCCTGTAAATTTTGGCTTCATCATTTAATTCAGCAAAGCGTTTGCAGTGCTATGAGATTGCATCTAGGAAATATATGAAGTAGTTCCAGTGATATGATACTTATTTTTCTTCTTTGTAATATAATTTATTGGCTCAATTCACCAATAATAATTGCAAGAAGAAAAATGTACTCTCTCTCTCTATATATATATACACACACACACACAAATGTAATGCATGTGACATCTATCTCAAACTACTACCTAAAATTGAGCATTTCTTTCTCTAACTTAATGCTCACAATATGTTCATTTTAGTTTTCACAAGTAATTGTTCGTCTATGGCTATTTTGAGTTACGCCACATATGCAAGAATTTACTTCAATTTTTGCCATGGTGTGAAAGATTTATTGAAATCATGATTATTTTCGGTTTTGCTATGTTATTTTACACTTTTCAGTTGTCATTTCTCGATAATACTTAAGTAGTACAATATTATAAATACGGCACATGCCTTGTACGTGCCTTCACTAGTATGTGTGTGTGTGTGTATATATATATTTGTTGACTAATAATACATTAACAACTGACTAAACTCGTTGTTGTGTTCTTATAACCTCCATTTTGCCATTGAATATCTGCAAATATATTTTACAACGATATAAGTCGGTCGTTACTATCTATGCATACAACGACCACAAAAACTGGTCGTTAAAAGTCAATATATTTTCTTCGGTCCTCTCCATTTTAGAGACGTAATTTTTCCTCTACACAACAACATATTAATTTGGTTGTCATATTTATTTTAATTTACGACAGTTGTATTGGTTAGCGAAAATATTTATTGGTTGCTACAAGTTTTGACAGATAACTCAAACTTTGGCGCCAAAGAATTACTAATCAAAATGCAACTGGGCCTTTGAATAATGCATTTGTCAACAAAATAACTCGTCGTTAACTGGTATCTACAATCAATGGAAAATGCACTAGGTCACGACTTATCTTCTACGACAGAAATTTAAATTTGGTCGTAAATAATAGGTTTCAACAACCAAACTTGTTGAAATATTGGTTGTAAAATATCATTTTTCTTGTAGTAGGTAACAAGGAAGTTCAGAATAATGATTAAAGCTAGAATTTAATTTGCTTTGTGTATATATTTTAAGTTGAACCAAATGTACGTTAACCTTGATCGGATATTCGGATGAGGAGGGAATCAACAAAACAACAAAAATTGATCACTGAGCACCTGAGATTTAATATTTCTGCATACAACACACGCTATTCATATACTTTTGTCCTAAATCCAATCTCTGTCGTATGTACTGTCACGTGATCCGGTTTCGTCCTCACCCAAGCATGTCTATTTAATTGTAAATTCATAAAATGAAAATAAATTTATTCGTCATATATATATATATATATATATAGCTGTCTTGCTCACATTTCCTCTGTTTACCACCACTTCTCATTTCTTTCATTTCCTTGTAAGCACATACTCTCGACAGAAATAAAGCAAAACCAGGTTATAACTTCTCTTCCCCTTATTCTCCTTCAACTCTTTGATCTTTTCCTTCTTGCACTAACTAAACCTCCCCCCCCCCCCAACCCCAAGTAAACAATTATACTAGACCTCATAAATATCGTTGGAGATAGCGTGAAACTGGGAAAAGAAGGTTTCAAAAGCCTTGATGAATATATATCACCAGCTTCGGTATATCGCAATTTCAAGAAATGCATGTTACTAAGACATTGAGGGTTATCATATACAGTCTAAATAATTAAATATGGACACCGATAAGTTCAAAAGAAAACTAAGTAAGGCGCATATGCACTGTTGAGTTCGTGTATAATGTCTTGCTAGTAACTAGCTAGCTTTGGAGTCTAGCTTTGGAGTCTGCATTATGCGTTACTATTTAATTCTATTTCTAGCATTAATCAGCTATCTAGACAGAATTTAACCAAGAAATTATTGTTTGGAAATTTAAACGTTGAAACTAGCTGTGTTTTTTCTGTTATTTTCTCATCAAGTCTGAAGCTCATGGTGTGTTCTCCTCCATTGTTCCAGCAGCTTTAATCTTATTACATCTCAGCCTTCCTCCAATTGTCTTCTTTCCTTCTCTCTTCCTCTCAATCATCCCATATGGTCAAGAGGTTAACCCGCCCCCCCACCCCCCGGGGCGGTGGGAAACATCAGTTGAAGTCTTCTTCTCGCAGACGTGTGCTCTTCCGATCTCCTCCTCCTTATCAAGCCCTTTGTTCTATAGTAGAGCCCAAAGAGCTGACATGGCACACCAACTAAGCAAAAAGCAGGCCCCCCAAACATCCTACAAGATTCCCCCTATACCGTATCAATTCAGAATTTTCTAGAAAACAATTCTTAGAGCTTAGAAAATAGCCAATATTAGGCCATCTCCAATGTGCACCAAATGCCCTCCAATGGTAAGCTAAAAGCGGCAGGAAATTTTCCAGGCGCTACAGTGGTGCGCCATACTGTAGCTCCAAATATGGAGCACACTGTAGCGCCTGGAAATGCAAATGGCATTTCCATTTATTTACAGAAATGCCATTGCAAGCTTTAATATTTTTTTTTAATTTTTTTCCTTCTAATGCAATTGACGTCTGAAGCTTTTTTTTTTCTTTTAATGCGTTTGACGTCTGAAGCTTTTTTTTTTTTTTTTGGGTCTAATTCGTTAGGTTATTAATATAGTACGTAGTTATTTATTTTTCATAATATGTTAATGGTTGGAAATAAAAGAAAAATAAAAAAAATAGTTATAGAGAATATGTAGAGTATATGAGTTGGAGAAGTTTTTTAAAATAAAGGTTGTTGTATTATATTTTAAAATACTGATGCTGTAAAATAGAGTATGATGGTTGGAGAGGGCTTAGACATATTTAGTAAAGGAAGATAAGGTAAAAGGACACATTTCTTATAGATAATGAGAATATTAAACAATTCAACATTCTCAGAAACCATCCTCCAAAACATCCTAAGCCTCATTCAAAATGTACGTGCACATTAACATAAAGAAAATAACTATTCATGGCCAAGGAATCTACAGTTCTTTGCCGGGTCAAAAAATTATTCCCAGGGGAAGATATGTACTTGAACATCAGAACCTACTCAGCTATATATCGACGATTTAGACTAAACGAGGTAACATGTTGAAGTTATCTAACATAAACACGCCAGCCTGTACTTCCATACACTTGATATGCAGTATTAGAGGAACCAGCAAACTCCTTATTTTGTTAATAACATGAACCTGCAAATTTGGGAATGGAATCTTGACTGAAGACTCCAACATATTGCACTGAACTGAGATTCTTCGAGCTTCTTCAGTGCATACATAGTTTCTTCGTACTGAATCAATTGCATAGCTTCATGTAAATGATGGTCCTTTAAAAGTGAATTTTCATGACTGGTTGAACCACAAGTCTACACTTCTGAGTCTTCAAGTTCAGTGTGCAACACAAAGCTAGGAAATGCCAAAGTTATATCCCTGCAAAAACAAATGCATATCATGTTTCAGAGTTCAGACTATTGGTACTTGGTTACAAGAAGGCTTGTGCATGAGGTTACTAAAAATCGGGCTAAACGTTCTACTTGGCGTCACACTTACTTCAGATAAGGAAGAGTCATATTCTTTATAAGAGATGGATTTTTAGCAACATATTCCTTCCACTCTTCTGGATCAATCCTTCCATCACCTTTCGTATCTGCATCGCTGAATGTCTGCATCAAATAGATGGTAAATGATAAACATTTTCAGCTGAATATGGGGATCTGGAAATAAAAGAAGAAAAGTTGAGCCATCTTCACCTTGTCAACCATCATTTCAACCATGTCATCTGAAAGTACCAGATCTGATTCATGCAGTAGTGCCAATACCATCTCCTTTAACTGTCAAGTTACGTAGAGATATTACGTCATTACTTCTTAACAGATCTATGCAACCTTCCTTTCTTCTTCCCTTTTTTTTTTTTGGCAACAAATAATTTTTTTGCAAAAAATTAGTACATTTTAAAGTCACTAATTCAGCTAAATGTAGCTCCCCACGATTTTACTTTGACAAAAACATAAGCTAGTTCAGAGGTACGGAAGCCTACCTCTTCTCTCTCAATATAACCAGTTTGCCTTAGATCGTACAATCTAAATGCAACTGCCAAAAGAATGCCTGTTATTAGAGATGAGGGAAACGGAAGCCAGCAACACAAATCATAACCAATTTCATTAAAATTTGTATCTTACATGCAATTTTGTCGGCTGTTGGTGCACTGGGATGAAATACACCTAATGATCGAACGAATTCTCCAAATTCAATCACTCCATTGCGTTTGTAATCAAACAAATCAAATATCTGCATGAACATTGAAGTTTGTCAAGTAATGTTGTCGTTCAAAGTTCAAACTTGACAGAGTTTGATAGAGATTTTAACATGGCGATACATGTTCCTTTTCCTTTTTTTTTTTTTTTTCCTCTTTCTTTTCCTAAAAAAAAGAAGGAACACGCAGAGAAATGGACTTCAAATGACTTACCCTGTCTGCAAATAGATTTCTCTTGTTTTTGTTCCTAAAGAGTGCTAGCTGGAACTCTTCCTGATCATGACATCAAATGAAAGTTAGTAGTCATTAAATACGATGCTTCCTATGCTTGTTGCACAACATTTTATTAATCCATTGATAAGCGAAAGCTAAGGGCTTGTTTGAAGCTCTTTAAAGTTTTAATTTATAAAGTGAATTTATAAAGAGTTGAAATGAGTGGAGGAGATTTAATTGAAATTTGAAATGTATGGTGATTGTTGAGTAGTTGTCAAATCAACAGTCAAATCATGGCAGGTGAATTTATAAAGAGAAAATTTAAAGATGATCAAACAAGGCCTAAATTCTGGACGAAAGACTTAGTATAATACCTTGTGAATGAGACCATCATCGATTATTGAGCTGCTTATTTTCTTATATAGTTCATATAATGCCTCTACTTCGCTCACTGTGACTGCAAGATAATATTATAAGTTGAAAGCTCATATTAGCCGAATTCTAGTTAGGGTCAAAAGAAACATTGCAGCAAATGAAGAAGCATTCTACAAATCCAAGAAAAAGTGTGGGTTGACCGCGCCTTTTTAGCTTAAGATCAGTTGGGTGAAGGAATTTTCAAGGTGAGGTGAGGGAAAGGGAGGAAAAAAAAGGAAGGAAACTATTAGCCACTACCAAACAAATTGAACAGCTGTAGAACCTTCTCCAATACAAGACAACTGGTTGTTCATTGTTTGCGGACATCATCATCATCATCATCATTATTATTATTATTATTCCCCAATCTTTTTGCTTGGATCTGTGCGGATTCCGACTACAAAGTAAGGTGTTACAATTGCGTGGCTGAAAGTTTACCGGTGTTATCGTTGGGAATAAAGGTAAGCACTTTCAAGAGTACATCTCCATCCTCAATCCCTGACCACACGAACTATACATATAAGGATACAACTGTAATGGAGGTGACAAGAAATTGACGCCACTTACATAAAATAACCATAGAATATTAATTACAGCTCCAACTTTAGAAATGTCATTTTGCCATCCGAAGTTTAGTTAAACAAAATAAGACGACGACGATGACAAAAAAAAAATGATGATAATTACACCAAACATCGGGTTATCTAGTACTATAATGAATTCTCAACATACAAATTTAGCATCATTTTAAAGAATCATAAAACGCTAAAAATTCTCTATTTTTTTAAAGGTGGCTAAAATTTCTCTATTGACCCAATAAATAAAAAAATAATATGAAAATAGTATAAAGGAAGAAGTGAACATAACTTACACTTCATTAGCTAAAAGTAATAAAAGTATTAAAATTTAAGTACGAACCACATTCATAACAGGAAATTGAGTATATGAGCATTAACAAGTAGTAAGGCAAAAAATAGACGAATCAACGGTATAATAACAAATGAAAAATAAAAATATTCATATTTTTATAATGAATTATTCTCATATTATATGTCGGTTCATTCGCAATCTTATCTTATCTCATGATAATAATATATAAGAGTGAAAACATTTCTTCTACTAATTGAATGAGAAAAATCTTAACTTGCACAATTTTTAAGGACAAAAATAGTTGAAATGGCCAATGGGTCAACATATATCATACTAAGCCACTAGTTTAATGAACACAGGGGCAAATAGGTAAACGTATGGAAAAAGTCACTATTTCTTCTCCCCTTCCAACTCCTCTGCCCCCTTTTCTGAAACTCTACAGCTCTTTTCATTTGTTTATGGTGGTAGAAACCAATTGTTCAAAATCTTAATAAACCTCATCCGATAATATTCATTGCGGGCTATACTAGTTTTGCCTACCTAAAAATATGAACGGAAAAGAAGAGGAAATCAATAATGATTTCAAATTTTAAAAAAAAAAAAATCACAGGCAAACCTGGGTACGCACGTGCATACCAAGGAATACCCCTCCCTCCGCCACTGGCAAGACTTTATGGTTGGGAAAACTAAGCATTGTATGAACAGTTGTATGTATGACAATAAAAGAATTAGTAAATAAGTTTCTTTACATGCAGAAATATATATTATGTAATGTCATAATGAATACTCACAAGGAGTCTCAGCTGCAAGAATACTAGGTTCCTCGTAACCAGGAATCTGCCGTGGATTTTTAGAAGGACAGCAGCCCATCAAAGCAGGTAGGCAACAGATTTCTTCACGGTATTAAGTTGGTACTAATCGAAATTCTTCTGATACCCCATCTGTCAAAATGGAACTTATTTAATAAGATATTGGCGTTTAAACTTCCAGAGATCAGGTTATGCACTTATACTATGATTGCATATCTCAGTGTGCAAAGTACCAGCCAGATGACAGCAGAGATTTTTAAATATAAAGCAAAACATTATAATCTCCTCAATGGATATATCAGCCAAAGCTGCACTTAAAGATGGAAAAAGCATTGGCAAGTGGACAAACACATGATGGGAGCCACTTCAACTGCCTACCAGGATCTAGTATAAAGAAACTTGACAGAAGTGTGGGCATGTTTCAGCAGGACATTTTTTTGCTTGCAAATTTACATAAACCAATGCCCATAAAAATGAGGAAACTGCCTACTTTAGGAAAGGAATGAGCAATGAGACCTAAAATTAGTTTAATTATTTATTCCAACGGTGGAGAACCTATGAAATAGAAGGCAGAGTGTCTTTATCTTGTATGGTTTGCAAAATATATATCTTTATTGTAAATCACACTTTCTCTTGGGACCACACTGAGATCAAAGACCCTTTCTGATACTCATACTGCATAGGATACAAAGGAAAAAAATACAAAAGACTGCTAGACTTTTTTTTTTTTTTTAATTTCTCGAATAAGGCAATAATCAAATCTCTAACCACCACTGTCCTCTTAGACCAACCCCCTCTTCAATCCAATACACTTGTGCTAATAATTTCTAGAATTGCGTGTGCAGTAAAAACACTTATGGATAAACTTCATTGGAGCATAATTAACTAAAATTCAATAAAAAAAAGTCAACTAAAGTTAGGTGGCCGGAATAAGATTGTCTTTGCTCTCCCGGAGACGCTCGCCCTCACAGAGTCTGGTCCGATTAGTTGACGTTCTTACAACCAAATGCTGAACAGCCCAAAAATTACATACTAAATGATAAGCCCATTACTCACCGAGAACAGCTCAAACAACACAATTTTGACTACGAACCCATTTATGAATGAATCGGAAACATAAAGAACCGAGTTTTTTCCCCAATAAAACAACAACACAAATTTGAGAAAATGACCACGGTTAGTTCTTAATTTCAATATCTAAACTCTTGTCAAGATTGCCAATTGAAAGGAAAAACTATAAAGATGAGATCTTGAGTCTTAAACCATATCAGTTTCAAGAAACCTCATTCCTTCATTTGTTTCTTCTTTTCTTCATTCTTTTCCTTAAAACTATTCTTGGACTTTCTTGATTTTTCAAGCAAGAAATCAGCAGGCGGTGTTTGACACACAAAAAATAAATAAATAATTAATTAGTTAATTAAAAAAAATCAAAACCCATAACAGAAAATGCAAAGCGAACATTCAAGAAACACTAAACAACCGGAGAACAAACGAAGAAATTAGTAAAATACGCAAAAACTGACCCGTGGAGCGCGGCGCAGGATCTTTATATGCATGTATCTGTATATATAGCATATATTTACTGTTTATAATCTATTATTTCTATACTTTATAATCTATTATTTCTATACTTTGCTATGACTATGAGTGTGACGTGTTGATTAATTACTGCTTTTGTTGACAACATATGCCATTCAATCTTTTCGGGCGCTTCCTTTCCCCCCTAAACCCCCACAAACCATACCCCTACCTTTAATATATCTTTTTGATACTTTTTAACATATCTTTAGACTTCAATTAGAATCAAATTTCAATGTTTCATGCTTGCTAATTTGTAGCAATGCACCAACTGTTTTCCAGTACAACGACGTCCGTGAGATCGTTTTCTATTTGGACTATATTTGCATGCTTAAATAAATAAATATTTGTAAAGACTTAATAAATATATATCATTAGACAATAACTAACTACATAATTTATAAAGAGTCAGGTCCATGTGGTATTTTACATAAGAAATCGAGATCTTGTTACATACTCTACTATTCTTATTCACGATATTTAGACATTTAAAAGTTTCTTTTAGTTAAAGGTAAATGAGTAATTCTATAAAGATATGAATAAGTGACATTTTTCATGTGACACAATTTCATTGAGTAGTGATTACATAGATTTTTTCAATTAATCAATGAAATTGTGTCACACCGACAATATCTCCCATTCAGGTCAGATTTTTATAGTTTCGAGACTTTTGCTTATATTATTAATTTTTATACCAATAAGCAAAAATCTTTTTTCCTAAAATATTATTCTTTGAATATATGGTTTTGAGGCAAAGGTCAACATTGACGATCAAGGATTAGTACTTATTTTATTACAAATTTATGCTCGCTGTTAAAGTTTACTGTTTAAAGAAAAAACAATTAAGTCTAGCAGGCATATTCCTGCTCATTTAAAAATTGTATTAATGGTGCAGTTGCATTATTATGACTGAATGCAGTTGTTATCAGTGTTAAATATTTTAAAATAGAATATTTGAGAGCATAATGTTACATATATTTCATTATGATGTAACTTAGCCGCGTGTTACGTGATTAATAAAAAAAGATCACATGTCTTCTATTATCACTTGTCATCTCTTTCATTTTATATGTTAGCTAATCCAAGTTGATATAATAATATGTCAATATTATATTACAGAGTGGGTTATTTAATTAAAATCGTTTGCCAAATGGGCTCCTATTAGTAACTAATAAGGGCCTACCAAATTTAATGAAGTTAGATAAGGAAAATAAAGGGAAAAATTCATTTTAATACGATGTCATTTTGCCTTACCCCCGTGCATTGGTGGCTGGTCAATTGTGTATGTCTGTCGGGCTATTTTTTTGTTTAAATAAATCTAAAGTCTTAACTGTTTTGATTGTATAACGTTATTTGATTATATAGGAGACCAAGAATTATAATAAAAGGATGATTAAATTACTTTATTACCCATAACATTTGAAGAGGGTTCAAAGTCCCTTTTTTTGAATAGAAATATTTATTGATTATAAAAACCATTCAACTCATACAATAAAAAAGACAATAAGAAAATTAGGCGCCTCATTCTAAACACATGGACAAGAAAAAGAAATAGAACTCCTAGCTAAAACACGTGCCGAAAAGTCCGCTTGTCTTTCGGTGAAAGCAACAGAGAAACCCAAGTTTTGCAGAATAAGTGAAGTGCGCACTCCTTAGTGATAAAACCGAACTCAGTGTGATCCTCCTTTTGTGTATAAATGACATCGTGAACCAGTTTCACATCAACCTCAAATATAACATAATGATATCCCCACTCTTTCACCTACAAAATAGCTTCCCTAAGAGCAACAACTTCAGTCTCTAACCTCAAAAATGCCTTGTCAATTCTTAGTCATTCCACGAATAAACACACCCACGAACAAAATGTACTTTGAATAACTTTTTATCATAATTTTTGTTCATATCAGTGTCCAAATAAATTAATTCGTTTTGATTTTGAATTTCTCTCTCTTACGTAGAATATTTATTGTCTCCTACTTTAATTGTCAATGCAATTGACAATGCCAATTTAATTGGTACTGTTAATCCGTTGATATTTCATTTTTCAAAGTTTATTACGTATCTGCCAACCGAAGACAAAAATATTACTAAAATAGAAGAGAACGTGATATGCGTGGTTCTGAAATTCTTTCTTGATAATAATGTATTTATTTAAAATAAGAATGCACAACGTATACTGCCTACAACAGATGATGCGTAGAAGATACTATTAGAAATTTGCGTGTTTTATAATGAAAACCGTCGCAATTCAATTCGAAATGTTTGTTGATTGGAATTCATTGCAAATTTTTTGAATTTGATCGTGTATCATTGTCGCCAACGCCCATGAGGCATAGCGCAATTGGCTAGGTTAAGGTTTTAGGATTTTTAAGGTCCTCAGTTTAATTCCTATATGAACCACGAGTTGTGTGAGTTTTTCGAAGATTATTGTTATTTTTTTTTATTTACAGAGAGTTTGAATTTCATTTGATGTAATTCTATGTGTATTTGTTTGTGTTGCTTATACTACAAATTATACTTGTACTTGAAAAGGGGGAAAAAACTATTTTTGTGTCTCACTCATCCACCATAAGATGAGAACCACTTCATTACATTTTTTATTTGATTTTAAATAATATATTTCAGGCGATCTAAATTATAGAAGTTTATAAAATTTCAAGTAATTAACAGAGTACATTTCAGGAAAAAAAAAGTAATTAACAGAGTATTTTCAAACTAAAATCAAAATTGGGTTCTACAATTATAGTCCAAAAGTTGAATGAAAACTATTTAATTCAATTTGTATATCAATTTGAAAATTCAGCACCAAGTCAATTTTTGTTAAAATTAAAATGGGATAATAGTTCACTTCTAGTTCAACCACATGCCATTAGAAGTTTCAAATGTCAATAGAAAATCTTATTTTGTCTTTATAGTCAACTTATAATATATATATATATATATTTTTTTTTCTCCATTTTGAACCATACTTATAAGATATCATCGCGAGCTATCTATTATTTTGACTTTTAACTTTTTTTACTTAACGCATGAAATAATATTTAATTAGAAAAGAATAGGTAGGACAACAGTGTAACCAGTTATATATATGAATGGGAAAAAAACAGCCAAAAAAATAAAAAATAAATTGATATGACAATTATACAAAGCAATTATTTTTGGAGGGTGAAACTTGTTAGGGATGTGTTGGCAATGACAACGGCATGAAAATGACTTCAAAATTTAGCATTTCCACTGCTTTAAACAATAAAAAGAGTCATTATCATATATTTTTGTCCGTAATCATTTTTTAGTTTTTCCAAGAAAATATTGTTACTTCCATCCTTAGTATTTTCAGGCTATTATTTATACTCTTAAGATTATTCTACCAAATTGTTATTATATCTTCATAATACAATAATCAGTAGAGATATGTTTCAATAATCTTGAAACTCAATAGTGATTAAAGTACTGCCAAGACTTACCCAAGTGGTCTAGTGGTATTCAAATGAGTTTCTCACACTCTAAATCTAAAGTTCAATCCCCATGACATTTCCACATCATATCAAAAAAGAAAAAAGAAAAATAAATAAATAAATTTTATAAGAAAAAAATAATGACCAAAGTACTAAACATTTTAATCCTTCAGTAATCAGTTATTTTTTCTTAAAATTTTTGCACGAGGTATCCAATAACAATAGCTCGAAATTGGGTAATGGCTTCCCGGTATTGAGTTGTCATTTGAATTGCTACAATAATTGAGTCACGTTAAAAGGTATGTTACTTGCTTTTTAATTTTGACTTGCTAATAGTATTTTATCTATATTCTTTTGCCTTTCTCACGTCACTTGTGTTTTATTGTTTTCCCCATTTTTCCTACTTTTCTTTTGTATAAATAAAGACTCAACTTTATTTCGCAGCAAAAAAAAAAAAAACTTTTTTTTTCCTTTCTTTGTTACCTCACGATTTAGGCAAAGATAAGATGTAACAACTTTAAAGGGTTCCTTTCGACATCTCAAATTGAACCTATTTATTCAACATTTGATTCACGTTGTTCGTCATGAATTGATGTATCACGTATTATTTACCATTTTTCGAAAAGCCAGCTTGACACTTGTATTTAGAAGCACTATATTAATGGAATTTTGAAAATAGAAATACAACTTTAATGGGGGTGTACCTTGTTTTTTGAATTATAATGGGGTGTACCTGTGCAATAGGAAAAAAGTTAAAAACCTTCTATTGCAAAAATATAGTAGTAAAACTAAATAAAAGCAAAATCAAAACCACAGTGGAGAAGAAGTTGCAGACGAGTAGCGCAGACGAGAAGGGGTACAGGGTAGGGTGGCAGGTAGTCCACCAACGGCAAGACTGGGAGTCGGGTTCTCTTGACTTGAAATATTTCCATTTAACATTGACACTCGAAGAAAATTTAACAAGCTAATAAAATTTTTGGCAGTCAGCAGTTTTGATAAAGCTTTTTAGATACATCAAGCACAAGTTTGGTAACACACAACACATTCAGAAGTTTCCCAATACAAAACACACCTCAATGCAGACGCTCAGGGAAACCATACAAGTTGCTCCGATATTGACTTCTTCAGCTAAAAAGATTTGGAATGCGTACTCCAGAATCTGGATTTTGCTGTTCCTTCCATATTCTCCCTGTAACTCTAAGCTTAAGCTCCTTCCTATCCCCACCAGAGAAGAAGAGTGCCATATTCCGTTGAATGATAAGGCCGTCATGGCTGTCCCTGACTTTGCGGTGGCTATCGCGAATGCTTCGGGGAGTACCTTCCCATATGAGCTTTCTGCCGTTTGCACCAACCTCCAAACTGTAGCTGTAGTTGCGGGCATCGTTCTCATCGCCCATGAAGCGCAGAAATGCCATGTAGACAGGGGCCATACCAAGTTGAAATGCTTCAAAGTGAAGGCAGAAATATTGCCCAAAACAATTGAATACCTAGGTAGCAAAAACCAGATCAACATTACTGAAGCATTCACCAGGTTCATTATTTTTGAGTTCTAGGCGGGCATGAGACTTGAACGAGAATGAACAAAAATTTTATCTCCTTTCTTCTTCCTTATTAATATTCCCACACACATCTCATTGAAAAACCTCAATTAGGAATTGGACTATCAGCAGCGAGAAGGTTCCCTAAAGACGATGTGGGTGCAGGCATGCAGCTAAATATAGGCTCCATAATAATGACAAAATTGCAATTCAGGAAATAGTTTGAAAACTAAATTATGAAAAAGTCGGGTAGCACAAGGAGAATGAGTGGTGAGGAAGGGGTGCAGAGAGAATACAGAGTCTATACATTATAATTTAAAAAAAAAAATGAATATAAAAATGGCATGGAGAACAATAACAAAGCAGGCACATTATAATGTTCTTACGATTAAGTAATAAATCAGTAACATGAAAGAATATGGTGAACTCACTGTTAGCATCCAGGTAGCATTTTCTACTTCACGAGGATTTGACTTTACATAGCGATGGTTGAAGGTACATCCAGTATGCATGTCCACTTTGTGGTCGTCTCTCAGATGGCCAACCAGATAAGGAATGTCCCCAGTAACAGAGCATTCTGACCCAGCATATGGACAATTATATGGCCTGAAATTGCAAACTGCCTCGTGTTTAAGTTTGCTATAATAGGGAAATATTTCTGGACATCCCAAAGAATAGTACTTGCAGGGCAACTCAAGTGACTCAGCAACCTTCTCTAGGGCTAAACACCTAATATCCCCAAGCTCTTGTCTGCATGTAGGACATCGATTATGCACCCGTGTCTTACAGGTGGAACAAAGTGTGTGCCCATTGTGACACTGCAGCAACATTAAATTATCATCTGAAACTGCTCATTCTACATGAGTCTGAAGATACTATCTCTTACACGTGAAAGTTAAAAAAAAAAAATAGATCAGATGCTAAAAATTTCCAGAACACATTTTGTTATGAGTATCATTTTAAATTTACCTTTCCCTCAGTAAGATCATGCTATGGGTGGTAGAACGATATATCTTCTAGGAATAGCACAGTTTCTTGAAATAGTTTAAATGCAAAAATGGCTTGCCACGTGTTGAGAAAAATTTCAAATGCATAACTAGGCCTGGGCGTCGGGTCGGTCGGGTCGGTCGGGCCTGTTTTGGCCCGGACCAGAGCCGAGTCTGACCCTACTTAAAGTCGGTTTGGAGAATTCCAAACCGATACGGGCCCGACCGGCCGGACGGGCCAAATAACCAGACCCAAACCGACCCATTGTGGGTCGGTTTGGGTCTGATCGGGTTTCGGGTTGGCTTTCTTTTTTTTAAATAAAGCTTAATGTTTCTGCCCATTTAATGTTTAGGCCCATTTTGAGGCCTCTTTTACTTTAAGCCCATTTTTAGGCCTGAGAGAGATTTGGGAGGGATTTAGTCTTAGGGTTTTATTCATACAAGTAACAAGTAGGTAGAGAGAGAGAGAGAGGGATGAGAGCGGCGGCCAGCTGCGGCTGCGGTGGCGGCATCGACGGAGGCACAGCAGCACAGGGGCGGCAGCATCGACCCAGGTACAGCAGCGCGGAGGCACAGCAGCAGCGGCGGCGGACGTGGCGAAAGCAGCAGAGGCGGCGAAACCCACCAAAGCAGCGGCGGCAGGGATGAAATTGGGGTTTCAAATTTTGTGCTTGAATTGTTATTTCTTATTTGTAATTGTGAGGTTGGAGAAAGTGGTAGCCTTGGTAGGTATGAAATCGAAGTTTCAAATTTTGTGTTTGAATTGTTATTTCTTATTTGTAAATTGTGATTGTGAGGTTGGAGAAAGTGGTAGTATTTGATAATGTATTGTGGTATTTGTGAATTTGTGATTTGTGAAATAAGGCTGGAAACGCGTTTTCGAATTTCAGGCCAAAAAAAAAAAAAAAAAAAAAACCAAAAGAAAATATCGCTTTGACCGGTTTAAACAAGTTGGGACCAAACCGGTTAAAACCGATCGGTTCAAACCGGTTTTAACCGAGCCGGGTTTGACCGGTTCGGTTTCAACCGGTTTTCACCGGTTTGGCAGGACAAAAGCGAGAACCGAACCGGACCGGCTCGGTCTGGACAGATATAACCCGTAAACCAACCCAAAATAGCCAAAAACTGACCCAAACCGACTTGTGTCGGTTGGGGTCGGTCCGGTTTAGCCGGTTACCGGGTTTTTCGCCCACCCCTCTGCATAACACATGACAACAGGGGCATTGACTTCTTTGAAGGTTACATCTCTACAAATCTCCTTGAACTATATCATTCATTTTTCACATGTAATAAACAGAACACGATATTCTCGAGTTAGTTCTCCCAAAAAGATACTTTGCAGTTTGCACACTTCTGAACTGCTATTGGATCAAGTGTGTGGTATAAGCTCCATTTCGGCAACAAGCTACCTTCATGTGCTAATCACCCGTTGTTTCTCCTAATGACTTGTATCCTATGTAGTCCACAGATATGCACTTGTTAATAGCTTATTGTCTAAGAATATATTTAGATTACGGGTGAATTTGATTGCAAACTATTTTCCATGGAAAATATTATTTTCCACCTCAACTTTCCTAAGCTAATCAAACACGGCATCATTTTCTGTGGAAAATATTTTCCATCTTAGGCAAAAAATTGAAGATTTTTCCTTGAAATTAAGGAAAATGAATTCTCATGGGGGAAGATGGGGAAAATATTTTCCATGGAAAATCAATCCCAATTCCTTTTCCACCCTCCTATCAAACGCACCCTACATAATAGTTAATCAAAAGGAAAAGCCTTGCCCTTCCTACTTAGTTCGTTCTATAGGACAAAGCCCCAATAACTATATTGAAATAACCACAGATTTTAAACTAGGTTCATAAACAGAAAGTTCTGAATCTCTTTAAGCCATTCATTCTGAAAAAACTACATAAACAAAAAGCTCTGAATCTGTTTAATCAATTCATTCTGAAACAACTACCATGAACGCCATTCTCTAGCAAAATTTACAGTTACTTGCCGTGTCATTTACATGCTTTCTATATTCTCACATTCATCTTTATGTAGTAAACAAATTTATTACCATTCTATATATTTCCCCTTCAAGTTTGGCTTCCCATGTGCATATCTAAAAGTTAAGGAAAAAATTCCTGATCCAAGTAGAAACTTAGAAGAGGTATTCTAATAAAAGCCTGCTAAAGTATTAAAAGAAAGAAATATTTAGATAAGCCAACAGCTTATATGCAACAATAGGTGCTATAATAGTCAGATGCAGATATTCATTTTCATCTGTTCATGCAATATTTTACATTTTATCAACTTCAGGCAAAACCTACAGATGACCATTGTGTTGAAATTGATATTTTACAGGCATCCACAACTACCAAGCCTCCCTTCAGACTATACTAATTAAATCCAAAACACAAATCAACTTAGAACAAAATGCCCCAAAATTCACTGAGTCTAATTCATAAACAAATCTCGTTCCTATTATACCTAGAAACCTTAATTATCAACCAACCCCCAAGAATCAACACACCACAAACACGTAATGAGTGTATACTCGTGCACAGGAGGACAAAAACGCAGAATCATGTAATGCATAGGAATAAAGAAAGCACCAAAAAGAAGAGAGAGACCTGATGGATTGGTGGATACATGGAGTTGGTGCAAACAGGGCATTCCAGCAATTCATGGACACTTGTTGGGCCAATTACAGATGACACTGTATTGGGAGGCTTTGAAGAATACTGATGAGAAGACAGTGCTGGGTGGATCTCTTCATCTTCAATTCCATCCGGTGAAGGAATACATCCCACACTTTCCATCTCAATTGTTGTCATTTCATGGAAGAATTTAAGTTACAGATCCCAAAAATCCAATCTTCTAACGGAAGCCCAACCCGGAAATTCCAAAATTTTACAGAATTAGGGGATACCCAATTCCAAGAATTCAATCTTCTGCAAAAATTTCAAGTACCCAATTCCGAAAACTCATTCTTCTGCAGAAATATAAGATCCCCTCTACTAATATTCAACGCTCATATTACGTTTTCGTTTGGATTCTATTTTATCCCCTTCACTTCCATTGGTTTCTTTTCTCAAGGAGACTACATTTAGAAGAAAGAAATAAAGAGAACGAAGGATCCAGAGAGAGGAACAGTTCGATTCAATTGCTTAAGAGGGTAAAAAAAAAAATGCAGGAACTTTTCTCTCTACCCGCTCTGTCTCACACTTCGCGTTCCTATTGTGTGAGAGAGAAATGTCAAATGAGTATCCTTCTTTGTTAACATTAGAAGCTAATTTGCGCAGATGGAACCCAATGTTTCTACTCACTACTAAAATGGTTCCCATTTATTGACAATTATTTTACTTTGACATTTATGCCCGTGTCATTTCTTGCCATTAAGTGGGCAGCCCCCACAAATCAAACCTTTATTAGATTTTGCCATTTTGGTAAAATGACAAGCCGAGTCGGTCGAGCGTCCAAATTCACTGATAAGCCATGTTATTATTTCTTTTCTTTTCTTTTCTTTTCCCTTTTTTTCTTAACTTTTAAACCCATCTATGGGTTCATTCGTGCAAATTAGGGTTAAAATATATCATCAAAGCATATCCCATTACCAGCACTCGACTTCTGTTTGTTGAAAATTACTACATATATTCACTATTTACTAAAAATTACTAATTTTTAATGTATTCAAACTAATTTGAAATACAAAATGTGAATTTTCCCCTCTTTAGTGAGAATAATATGAACTCAAAATGTTTCAGAAATCTTACCCTCCAGAAAGTAAGAATTAAAATTATATAATGAAAACTTTCCAGTTTCCAGTACCCATGGCATTAGAGCACCCATATGTTAATGTCTCCACATATCGTATTATTTTGATGTTAACAAAACATCAGAATAAGCTGCGATATCTTATTTTCATTGGAGGGATAGCAACCGGGGGGGGGGGTGCTAAAGGGACAACAGATCAAAACTCCTATACATATATATTACACGGCAATGGAAAAGAGAAATAACATTTGTATTGTACACAACTATCTAGAAATAACAACCTCCAAGGAGTAGTAACCATTCGTATGGAACCAATGCTCATCACTTCACCTACTTTACATCCACGTTAAGCCATCTATTTGAGTTACGGGGCATATAAAGACTATATATTGGAAACAAGATGATACACTCCAGAGGTATAATGACATCTTGACGATGCTTCAACTTAAAGAAGTACAAGAAAATTAGACAATGGGCCACACACAGACCATAATGTTTACTAGGTCATGAGCTGCAACTGGCAAAAGTCATGTCCTGTGGACCAAGACATCCTACCTTAATTCTAGTCTGGTTGGTCCCCACTTGAAAACACCCCAACAAGATTTCTAGTATATTCAACTTGATCCCTGAAACCAAATTCATACCCAAAAAGGCTAAAATGAGCCAACTATTTGGTCTAAGAACCAGCTGAGCTTTTGTGCTGATGGCCTTACCAGCAGCCAACAGCAGAAGATACAAACTGATGACCACCGCCAGTCACCAAAGCTAGCCGATATTGCCGTCCAGCATCCTCTACCAACCAGAAAACCTTCCTTTCAGAACATCAGCCAACCCACATTAGAGTAATCTGACTCATTTTACACACATCAACCTTGCGATCTTGAGTGCGCAAGAATTATGGGTCCTCAGATTGAAGAGCACTTTGTACAGATATAGAACACCTATAACTCACAAGGTTTACACATTTTTCATATACAGGATCTAACAACTAATGCTGGCACAAAAAGCAAAACTAGACAATGACAAAAACAACAGAGAACAATTAACATTCAAAACAAAGAAACTATAACTTTCTTGTGGTCCCCCAAAACCACAGTCCAGCCACTTGGAAATGCAGCCACAGCTCAACATACATAGATAAATGCTCCATTTTGGAGAATTATGTGGGAAAGTACTCATGAAACGCATAAGCATCACTAAACTTAATATACAGAGGAGTAGTTTTGCTCTTTTCCTTTTTTATCTATGTTATTGGATTGAGGTAGCTTGGCAAAGCCAAGACATGACCATTATCTGTTTAAGATGGCAATGGATCAATATACAATAGAAACATAAAGTACAATAAATGTGCAACTAGACTCTAAATTTTGCAAATACAAGTAATTTTGATTTATACTGTACATAATGAGACCAGACACGGACCTCGTTGAAAGTTTACAATGCAACAATAGAAGGAAGTTCTGGTTCCGCCTCAGATTCTCCATCAGGCCCATCAGCAGATGCCTGTAATGCCAAAAGAAAATCCACGCAACAATATAAATTGTTATCTATAACATGAGAAGAAAAGGAAAAAAATCTCAGAATCTTTGCATGACTACCCTACCTCTGAATCCTTGTTTTTTGAAAGATAGCGCTCCAATGATCCTTTACCATAAAGGATTTTAGCCCCACACCCACGTTTCTCAGACCCAACGGATTCTTCATCTACTACTACGGCATCTATTATATCATCTCCTGTTCTAACATCAGGAATCTGAAAGAGAGATATTCATAATTTATAATTCGCAATCAAACAGAAGAAACCTAGAAGGGAGAAGAGAAGGAAAATAAAATAAGGAAGATGCAGTGTATAATGCTGCACACCATTAAAATTAGGTCGCATACGTAGGTCTGCCAAAGCTAAATAGTGGCTAAAAATTTACCAAACTCGCAAAATTATGTGCGATTGCTGAACTGATTTCCCTTCACTTCTCCATTGCGACTTCCAGTGTAGATCATTCTCTCTAATTAAATATTTAATCCTTTTCCAACGTAACATCAAAATGATCAATTATTTAATTTGTTACAAATAACAAACCTTTGTCATGTTCATGTCTGAATCTGATCAAATATTCGATTTCGTTTTCTACAAACCAAATTCATCCATTGACAACCAAATTTTAAGTACCATTTATCATTACCATGTATTATTGTAGGTCTTGTACCTGCCTTGTCTAAACTAGATTTAACTTCATCCAACTGCCCCAGATGTTGAGTATCCTTCTAGATTAGTTTGACAGAATACTACCAGCAGAATTAATCAAAGCACCGAGCATATCATGCATAACTCTCGAGAATGAAAACTATTTTCTGTTCAGAGACATGATATGGCTAATTCTTACAGCTGCACAACAAATGTTCCAGACAAAAGATCTGTTATCAACCTTATCACTCTTCAAGATCCATTATCAACCTAATTACTCTTACAGCTTATGATATCCTATGAGACACTTGTCTAGAATTCCTGGCTTTTTATAGAACTTAAAAGGGGGATCACAAACCTCATACATCGCATCCATCAAAACATTCTCCAACATGGATCGCAAACCCCGAGCTCCTGTATTCTTGGTTATTGCTTTCCTAGCTATCAATCTCAATGCATCTTCTGTGAAATGAAGCTTCACCTGAGAAACAAGTACACTCATTGAATATAAGCACCATGGAGAACTACTTTTGACTACAAACAAGAAAAGATTTTGGAACTCATTAACCCTTCCCGGACGACTCAAAAACAACCCCCCAACCCATCCACACACAAATAAAAGGGAAACACATGCACACACTTGCCCTGCAGATCAACATATAAAAGAGAGAGGATTAAATTATCAAGCCTTCTCTCCAAATAGGACCAGAATGCAACAAGGGGAGGAAAATGCAACTCACTCCATTCATTTGGAACATCTTCTTATATTGCTTCCCCAACGCATTCTTAGGCTCTGTTAAAACCTGCAAAAAAAATTAAACGTACATGCTAATGCCGCACCAGCCATTATACTGAAAATTAAAGATCAAGATTCAGCAGCATAATATTCTCAATACTGATGTCAAAACAACAAATCTCTGCAAGAAAAGCTTGAAGCTTAATACAAAAGGTCACTCATGAAACAAAAAGATACAAGACTCAAAAACTCAACAGAATATTCAAGAGCATTTGACAGAAAATTCTAATCAGAACCAACGTAACAGCAATCAGCAAATAAATCTATCTTTTTTGCCATCATCTCTCAGTGGCTAACTAAATGAACAATATAATTACATAACCTTCAAGTCCAGAAGGAAATTAAATAAGGTTAAAGAAAAGCTAGATTGTTGAGTACAATAATAAGAAACACACAAATGTCACAAAGAAAATTGATACCTGAACAAGTTGATCTTCAGTAAGTGCTGCCAAATTAACAAGGATAGGGAATCGTCCAACAAACTCAGGTATTAACCCATATGCAATTAGATCACTACTTTCTACCTGCAAAACATCAAAATTCAAGCGGAGTGACAATTGCGCTTCATGGGATAAAAGCAATATAATGGTAGAAAGGATATGAACACACTAGAAACAACAAGATTCCACCATCTCTCCCTTTTATATAGCCACAGTCCAAGGTTATTCTATCGTGCAGTTGTCTCCTATATGGGGTTAAAAAAACAGCTGTCTCCACACAAATAAACAGACCAAAAAAAAAAAGGAGAAAGAAAAAGAGAGAGATCTTAAAGCAGCTATAAGGCTCACTGTTTCTAGTAAAGATGATGTCACGGCAGCATTTGTAACATCGCCTGTCCTCATGTTTGACCGTACAGGTGCACCAAAACCAATAGAAGAATCATGGCGCCTGCAAAGAGTACAGTTTAATAACTTACATTCCATAACAGATACAAAAGGTGACTCTGCAAAGGATCACATTAAATATTCGAGTTGTATGACCTCTCTGAGATTGTTTTTTCCAAATCAATAAAGGCACCACCACATATAAAGAGAATGTCTTTTGTATCAATCTGCAAAAACATAAAATCAACAACTGGAGTGAAACTTAGGAGCATAGACCATGTAAGGCTTTGAATAAAGTTTGAGGTATTAATGAGAAGCCAACCCCTTAATCTCGAAACAGCAGAATGGATGTGCGGAGATATACATAGAGAACAATACAGCAACACATAATAACAATAATATTGATAATAACAATACCAGCTAGTAGACTGAACTAATGGCTAAATGAAAATGATCCAGTATTTTGAGTTAACAGGAACGTTATGTAATCTGCTATGCAATTCAGTCCATATAACCACCAGCACTCCAACCAATACACCTTAAAAGTTCATTGTCACTTATATCATCCTTAAAAAACTGTCGAAGATAACAGTATCATTCGTCTCAATTACTAGCTGCTTTCAGAAACAGGCATATGTGACCAACAACAGCAACTGACATGATGTTGGATCATCTTGGATCATCCAATACCTGAATATTGTCGCCCCTGGGATGCTTCCTAGCTCCTTTCTCTGGGACATTGACCACCTGGAAAAGACCAGTTTGATCAGACAGAAAAGAAGAAAGAAAATGCTGAAAAGAAAAGGAGAAAACCAAAACTTATTCCTAATAATTGTTGCCGGGAAAATTAGTTCCACTACATGGTTTATTATTTTGGTAACTCATAGTATACATTGCTGGATATTCATGCATCTTAACTCACTGGAAGAACAAGTCTCCCAAAAAAAAAAAAAAACACTCATTGGAAGACCAGCAAAATTAATATTGATGTTAGTATCAGCATCATGCGGAGGCCAATGATTCTTAATTGGAAAAAACTTAGGAAACTATATTCAACACGCAAGAAGTTGCACACTCAACCGGGTAAAGTAAAACAAAGCACTTACAGTTCCCTCAAGCATTTTCAATAGTGCCTGTTGGACGCCCTCCCCCGAGACATCTCTACTGATATTAAGGCTCTCGGACTGAAGATATAGAACCATAATGAGTTGGACATTTGAGATGCATAATTTTGACTACTAAATACATATGCTACCAAAGAGTTTCTTTACTGAAATACACTTGAGAAAACCTTTTTTGTAATCTTGTCAACTTCATCAATATAAACTATGCCTTGTTGTGCAGCTGCAACATTATAGTCAGCAACCTGATAAAATATGACAAGAATCACAAACTCGAAATACAGCTTATAATCAAAGGGGAAATTATCTTGAAAAGTCAGCAACAACTTTTATATTGAGTACAAATAAAAATAGTAATCATACACATAGTGATGCCGAATGAACACAACAGCTCCCACGCACGAACACAAGAACTCGCAAGTTCTTACAACAACTCACAAGTTGTTGAGAAATCAAGACTCATCTTGAAAATAATTTGTATTCATAAATTGAAAGGTTTATGAATACAGTGAATATGCCCTATATTTATAGAGTTCAAAATAAACCTATAAATAGGGAAAGAACTCTATCTAGGAAACAAAACTAATAAAGGAAATAATTAAAATCCTAATTTAAAAAGGAATAGTAAACCCTAATTTAAATCAAAGTAGAACATAATAATAAATTTAAATAGACCATAATTCTAATTATTTGCACTGCTGGATTTCCATCATTTCTCCCCAGCTGAGAATACGCAACTCCGGGGAGTTAGACTGTACCATATATAAAGAATAAGAGGGTGTTTGATTCTCACTCTACACAAAAATTATAATTTTACCTACAGCTGATTTGAGAATCACCCAGTTAGAATCTCACAATTTCAAATACCAATTAAATCTCCGCCACATTCTTTTCTCATTATAATTCAAAACCATAATTAGAACAAACGCCCACAAAGACACAAAATTAAAGTACATTAAACATTCACCCTTAAAAAATTTTTAAATTTACTTGCCTTTTATTATGTAGGATAATGGACAAGCAACAGAACGTACATACATGTGAGAATACGAAAGCAAGAAGCAGTCTACCAAGACAGTAAATTGCTGGAATTAAAATCACATTTGATATGAACTCAACAGGCAAAAGATTCCTGAATAACAATTCATTTCACTTAGATTGAGTAAACTACCTAGAGCGTGGCTTACCGTAAGTAGCTTATATAAAATGGATTCAACATCTTCGCCAACATATCCTGCCTGAAAAAAAGATATGACTTTAAAAGAATTCAAACAACATATACAAGCACCTATTGCAAGAAGCTGGCATCAAGTGCTTAAGAATTATCAAATTGCCAGATGATTATGCATCACTAACTTATATCTAGCGAACTCTCCTTTATTTAGTGCATTTGGAAAACTGAGATGTCATGAAAAACAAATTAGAATGCCATGATTAGAATATACCAGATGCTTGTAATCATGAATAGTAAGTTCAAATCATAAAGACATCCTCCTACTTCAAATATAAAATGAAAAATTGATATCGTGCCTGAGTAAGTGTGGTAGCGTCTGCAATTACAAAGGGAACGTTTACCAACCGCGCCAAAGTTTTGGCAAGTAGCGTCTTCCCTGTCCTTGAAATAACATTCAAAGAAGACAAGTGAAAAAGTAATATTGGAAGTGTAAGGAGATATATTTAAAAATAATAAATACTGCATACTGCTAAGTGTAAGAAGATATAATTAAAAATAATAAATACTGCATACTGCTAACTCCTCCTTATGAGGAGTCACAGATTTTAAAAACCACTCGATGTCTTAAATATGTAAAGCTATCCATGACAAGCAGAATAGTGATGAAAAGGATAAGAGATTCACTTAACAGTGGCTCCACATGCAGCTTATCAAGCCAACCCAATCGCCATTAGACCAGATAAGAACGTCTCCAATGCGGCTATGAATTAGAAACATTGTGTACCATGCACCAAAGTTCTTACATAGCAAAGAAAAAGTGGGAAATGTCTAGCACGCCGTCCACCATAAAGCTAAATAATTGTTATACATATGCCCCATCATTTCCCAATTCAAAGACATCTATGCTCTTCTCTCCATCCTCCAATTTTTCTTGCCCCACGTACAACAATCCACATTGTTAAGTTGGAGATGCTCTAAAGTCTCAAATCCACTCCATCAATGTTAATGGAGAAACTCCAAATTTATTTTTGCCATTATACTACGTAAATAAATAAATAAGTGATGATACCAGTTGCTAAAGAGAAGAACTTACTAAGGTATTAATAAGATTACCTGAACCTGTTGGTCCCATAAGAAGAATGTTACTTTTCTCAAGTTCCACTGTCTCACTATCTGCACCATCTGCCTTATCACTATCTGCACTCCCTGCAGACCTAACTTCCAAGTATAGCACTAACATTAGATAATCTAATGTCAGTTTTGACATAGTAACAGAAAACGCAAGATAGGACCTAAGATTAACATGCAGCAATGGCATTCCCCCAACCCTATCCTTTTTTTTTTTTTTTTGCCCCCTTGACAATTCAGTTAACGCCAATCCTAAAATCTAAAACTAGACATTCAGCTATCATTTTGATGCTACATAAACAAAGCATATAAGATCGTCGATATGAACCTAAAAAGTCACCAACTACCGTTCAAAACCTATCTTATGTCCATGACAACTGCTAAATGCAAATAACGTGAAACTTAAGGTTACAAAGTCGTTACCTTTGTGCAGAATCATTATATATCCTCTTGTAATGATTATAAACTGCTACAGAAAGGACCTGCAATCAGTAAATTGAAGGAAATAAAATTTTAATATCAATGTCAATGTTTTTTTTCCTCTCCTTTAACCAGCATAACCATAACCTCAAATAAATAACTTATCAATTGATCATTGAACTAGAATCGATGACCTTTTTAGCTCTCTCCTGGCCAATCACAAATTTATCGAGCCCCTTGCAAATTTCTTTTGGGGTCGGAAAATTTTGGCCAAAATTGGAGCCACCCCAGCATCCGTCCTTGGACCCCGATCCAAACCCTCCACCAGAACCCGTACTTGGCCCATCCCCATCACTCATCTGAATAAATTTGACCCCAGGGCGCACTACAATTCCGTCAGCACCAGGAGGCTGCCAGACCTCTGGCGGGTCCCCTTGGGAGCTAAAGTTCTCAACTTTCCTCTTAATCCTAAAAGAATTGGGAAAATTCTTCCTGCCGCTATCAACATATTCCCCGCGCAGAGAGATTGGCTTGAATGGTGTGAAATTAAAGAGTGAGCCTGAGACGAAATTATAATTATTCAAGTAATTATCAAGTCCAGTCCTGGCACTCCGCTTGAAAAGGGTCGTCCGACCCGCGTGGATATGGTTCTGGATGAAATATCTGAGTTGCAAGGTAGCAAGCGAAGCAGATCTCGCGATGATTTTGACCTCAAGACAGCAGCCATGATAGTATTAACAATAAAAACTTGAAAAATAAAGGTATTCCGAGGTTTAAACAGATACTTGAGACATAGGTCCGAAGAGAAAAAGTGAAAATTTAAGTGAATTGTGAAGATTTCAGAGATTTAAGGAACTTTCCATGAAATTTTAGACGGAAAAGCGAAGAAAATGCTGTAAAAAGGGATTCTTTTTCAGTTTAGAGCGATAATAATTGGCATATATGGGTTTTGCAGGGGATTAAGTGAATCTGATTATTATGGATTTTTCTCTCCCGGAAATTCTTGAGGGAAGCAAAGGAGAAAAAGAAAAAATCTAGGGAAAGAAAAAATCTAGGGTTAAAAAGAAAGAATTTTGTGAAAAAATATCAATAAACGATGTCGTAATCTCATACAGAAGTCTACACTCCACCGCCTGGAAGTTTGGGCCCTGGAGTAAGGACAAAATGTACCAAAAAATCCAAAATATCCCCTTTTTCTGAGATCCCGAGGGAAAAAATTATACTACTTCACAAGTATTGAGCACACTCTTAACTAATTAAGAATTCACATATAAAATTCTAACTCAAATTAAATAATAAATTGAGGCATTTGAATCCACGTGTGAATCTCTGATTAGTTAGACTGAAATACTAGAATTTTTTCCAATCCGAAGTAATTATCTAAAACCTCCCTATATTTTGAAAACACCCACTTTGACAATTTGCTAACCACTAGTGTAAAATCGATCAATGCAATCCGCCCCCCCCCCACCCCACCACCACAAAAAAAAAAAACAGAAATGAGGAAGGAACACTTGCAAAATAAACAGATTTTGCTTTATGCTACCAGGGACGACGAATATGCATACTCTGAACTGGACAGTATGTTTTATCTGTAAAATTTAACGTAGTTGCAGACTTGTACCAGAGAAATCTTGATTGCGAATTGGACTGTTACATAACTCGAGTTTTGCTCACTCCAGCACACCAAACATATCATAAAAACTCTTCAGCAACTTATAGTAGGTTTGAAGCACAAAGCTCAAAAGCTCAATTTCCAGAATAGAGAAGAGATCAAAGAACCGCACGCAGAAATAATTCACAACATGGTGCATATACTTCCAAATTTATACAGAACTGTTCCCCCTATAGACATTTCCCTCTTATATGTTACGCTATGATAAAACATTTCTGTCTACCAAATGTCTAACATTTCTAGTTTTTATGGGGCACCATGGGCTAAAACAAATGTTCAAATGTTAAAACACTAAGCATACATCAGCAAAACATACATAAATTTGTCTGGATACAACAAAACTTTCACAATTCTTTGGACTGTAAATGACCATCTTTCATTATCAAGAATTACAACAGTCCTCTGTAACTCCAGTTTTGTCCGATCAAGGCCTCAAGCCTCAAACTACAACTGCTTGCCCAGGGTGCTGCACTACTGTGCTTGGAGTACCACCAGGGTCCAACACTGAAGCATCCCTATGAAAAAAGTTTTCCATCATCAAGAAGTACAGAATGGGGGGGGGGCATCATCACCATGTCCGTGCTGCTTGTGTGCAATCAGAAACTTTGTCCAAAACCATCGTCTCATTTTAGAGGTTGCCTTCCTAAAACAATTTCAACTTTCTGCATTTTACTTGGTCCAATGATAATTTTTGCTCGTATCTGGATAAAATTACATCAAAAGTCTGCAATGGTCTAGGCCATTTCAAAAAGCTATTTCTCTTTACAGTATCTACAATATCAACATAATATACAAACAACAAATTGAATCATAAGCAGATAAAACATTTGTTCAAAATACATGTGGGAAAAGTGTGAAAATTTTTACTTCATTTTTAGCATTATATGCTCCGCTTCAGTGATGGCAGCACTTGCCGCAAAAACAGCCAGCTTCTTCACCTGTAGCAATATAATTTTGATTATAATAAACGTCGATCATGGTCACCTAGCTAAATAAAAAACACGAAAAGTGGTGCTTTTCCACCAGTTTGAGTGATCCTCCTCCCCCCTTTTTTCCTCTTTTTTTTTTTTTTTGTGTTGGCTATTAGAGTGCATTTGTCCAAACAGACACAAACGCGCACCAACAAAGCCATCAGATATTTCCATGCCTAATTGTCATATTTCTAGTTCTACACAAACGAAAATTCTTTATTCTCATATAAATTAACCAATACTGAATTCTGCGTTTGCAATGTTGTACAGTAATATAGTTACTGACAGATAAAATTTTACTGGTAAAGTAATAAATACCTCCAGTATATCTTGTTTGGATCTATGATTTTGAGGAAGTAGCCGAAACTCCCTTGTCAATTTGATGCACTCTTGAACATTGTCAGGAGATACAAAATCAAGAGCTACTTTTATGCAAGACTGGAAAAGATTGAGGTTATGGTAAATGAACCATTAGGTGATTAGAAGGGCGGGGAAAAAAGTAGTTTATTTAAGAACAAAATTTGGCAACAGCTTTTACCTGTCTGTTTCTCACTTGATGCGGGCACCCAGCAGGAATGAACACTGCCTCACCAAGGTATTGCTCAAAGGTCCAAGGTTCTACACCTAATCAAGGACAAATCAAATATTCTAGTGATGTTCCCCATGTACTTTCGTATTAAACAACCGAAGAAATAGGATCTTACCAAACTCCTCCTTCAACCTTTTCTTGTGCATCTCATTCAGATAAAAAGTCTGATCATGAATAGGATGAACAAGCTATAAAGCAAAAGTAAAGTGTCAACACAAAATCAACCTTTTCTAGTTCAACAGAAATAGAAACTTAACAGACCAATAAGTACTCACAGAATCTGAAGGAAAGAAACTAAAATGAGGAAATTCTTTCCAATGCTTGTCCAAGTACTCCACTATTTTTGAAACATCCTGCCTACGAAAAATGTCCCAAACAGCCCCTCCATGCGCAGTCTTAAGGCTGTCTTTGCAACTTTGGTGAAGAGAATCTCCAGTCATGGTTGAGTTCTCCCCTTGGTCTGAATCCAGAAAACCGGGCGAAGAGTGGGTCTCAAGACAAGCATTTCCACTGGATTCCTTTTGTTCTTGCGCCACTTCTTTTCCTACAATTCTGTTTTCCACAGGACAAGATGTACCTTCTTTGATATCCCCTATATCAGCATGTTCCTTCACAGTTTCATCCTTCGGAAGCTGGAAGGCCGAATCTGTTTCAGACACAGTCTGAGATTCATGTATACCTTGATAAAGCTTCTCTGAATCTTTAATGTCAAATATGTTCCCTATGTCAGCATGTTCCTTCACAGTTTCATCCTTTTGGAGCTGGGTGGATGAATCTGTTTCAGATGCAGTCTGAGGTTCATGTATACCTTGAGAAAGCTTGTCTGAGCCTCTAACCTCAGCTTCCCTTTTCGTTTTAGTTCTCCTTTTCCTTTTCAGTGAGGCAGGCTTTGCCTCCGTTGTATGTGTCAAAATGTTCACCTGAAATACATCCTCATATTAAAATATCTTTCTGCAAATGTCAAATAACCGTGTGAACTACATTTATTGCAGTCCACCTGGAACTTTATTTATTTTTAACCGCGTGAGCAGCATTTATACGGCTCTTCTTTTTTTTTTTTTAAATTAAATTTTTTTAACACATGTATTATAGAATAATGTAGCATCAAAATTTGCTTGAAAAAGTTTCATAGTAGCCCCTCCAAAATGAACCTTGGCTCCACCCCTGGAAACGACCTTCCAATTGTGGTGAGAAATGAAGGACCGCATGGGGTCCATTGCCAAGTCTCCTGGCCAAACAACCACGCTTCGCTGGCCTTCCTTTCTTTCTTTCTTTCTATCATCAATATGATTTATTGACAAGGTAATAAATCTTAAAATTTTTTAAATAAATTTAATTAAATCATAATAACTTCACGACTTTAAATTTCGATCACTTCAATCACCATTCTGAAATTAATTTCATTTATTTGCTCAATTTACAAAACATATATTACAAACTTTATTAATCGTTTTTTTTAAAAAAAAAAAAAAAAAAGGAAAACAGTCGAAAAAACACACGCACAATTTTCTGCTTTTTCCCCCTTAATTTCACATATTGTAACAATAAATGTAGTCCTTTTTTGAAGGTTCCGTACTGGGTTGGAATTTGTAATGCGTAAAAGAACTTCATTTGTGCTTGTTAGACATCACTAGCAGTTTTTCTTTTATTTTTTCTATTTTGATTTGTCTTACCTATTTTGGTAAATTTGCTTTTATTTAGTTGTAAATCAATCAATTTTTAGTTTGCTAGAACACCTTCAAAGCATCTCCAGCGTAATAATATGCACAGTAGGGGAGAGAGATACATAAAATGTCATATTTCAATTTTCTCTCTCCTCTTTCTTACCTTTTTCTCTCTTTGCTTTTTCTATTTTTTCTACATTTCCTTGATACTTTCTAGGAGTAGCCAGTTTCGAGGACAATGAGACAAAATGGATAAAAAATAGAGAAAAAGGGTAAGAAAGAAGAGAAAGGAGAAAGAGAAAATTGAAATATGACAATCATGTGTCTATCTCTCTCCTACAGTGCACATTACTGCATTGAAGATGCTCCCCCATTTTTCTTTCTTTTTCCCAGTGTTCAACAATAAATATAGTCTATCTTGCAAGGTTTCTTACCCTATAGAAATTTGTAACTGGCAAAAGAGCTTCATTTGCGGATGATTGACTTGAACATTTTTTTCCTGCTTGGTTTGCCTTTATTTAATTGTGAATTAGCAACTTTCTATTTTGGCAAAACACCTTTAGTTCACATTAAAAATTATGTTAGTTGTAAAACATCTTAAAGTTGGGTTTAAAAATTATTTTTTTATAATTTTCAAAATAATAATAATATTTTACTAACTTTTAAATTATTTTTTTCATTTAGGCAGGGCTGGGCAGGGTTAATTTTCCATATCCAGATACATGTACACAACTAACTACTAAACAAACAAAGTCTACCATAAGGCAAACAACAAGAGATCTTATTTTCGACATTGTTTTACAAGTAACTGTAAATAAACTAAAACGTAGCAAACCAATAAACAATATTAATTGTACTTAAAGATTTATAATAATCATGCCTATTTTGTAAATTTCTTCTAAAAATCTATATTAAATTTTGGTTGGGCAACATATCATATTGCGTACGAAATTTTTAAAAACACTATTTATATAATAAATCCATGCAACGCATGGGTCTGCACTAGTTAGCTTTTAGTACTAACATTGGCAGACGATTTAATAATCTAATATAAAATAGAAGAACACGAAGTTCAAATTGACAAAAACTTGATAAGAGCAACAAGCTTACCGCATCAGAAATGTCACAGTGCAAGTTGGTAAGTGAATCACCTAGACCGAGTTCTTTTGGAGATCCATAGGCTATATAAGTTTTAGGTCCCAAGTCGGGTTTTAAAGCGCCCTCAGGAAGCTTGGTAGCAAGATTCAAGAGACCCAATTTAGGATGGGTATAATCACTGAAGGGAAGCATCGCCATAAATTCAGCACCATGCCTAGGTAAACATTCTTCAAAAAAACTTGTTGGTGGCCAATCCTTCAATTTCAGCATTTCTGGCCACCCATTCATATGCTTACGGCCTTCTAAGTAGCCCCTAAAAAACTGTCGAATATTAATCTCAACCTGTAATACAGAAGAATAATTAATACAAAAGATACAGCATCCTGTCCAGAGATCTAAACTACCTAGACCTGCATCTCATTGACACTACCTAAAGCATTAAAATTATTCTCAAGAACAATGGCAATAGGCCTTGTTCCCAATAATCATGGCTCAGCTGCATTTTCTTCTGTAAACCATATATGAAATTTTAAAATTCTGTCAATTCCTCCCCCTTTTTACCCATTTTACTGCAGCTCAATTAAATCTCAAGACTATAAAATAAACTTCACGGGAATCTTTCATATGCAGAACTCAGTTTAAGTTAGTGGAATGAACTGAACTGATTTAGGAACTCAAGGGTGGTGTCAACAAAGAACTTTTTATGCTTATCACTATATATTAAAAGTGTAAATGTAGGAAAATCTTTTGATTTTCTATTTTGCCCTTACATATTTGATATAATTCCTTATTTGCCCTTTATTCATTAATTTATATTTTTTTTTTAAAAAAAATCATCTTCCCTTCATTGGTTAATTTAGAAAAAAAAAGAAAAAGAAAAAGAAAGAAAAGAAAAAAAAATATTCTTCCAATTAATAAATATTTATATCTTGTAATTAAGTAAAAAAATATAAAATATATAGGTGTCAAATCAAATATATCAACTAGAAGTTTAATAAGAGCTGACTTTCATGAACTAATTATGACTGTACAGTTCAATATAGGTCCCAAAAAGTTATAGGATAAAAGTTTTAATTTTCAATCTTTACATTTCTCACTTATAACCCAATTTTTCATATTTCATTCAATTGAATCCAAAATATATTTATAACTTTTCAATTTGTCACACACGATTTATTTAATTCGATTTACTGTTAAATTAAAATTAAATAAGTAATATCCATTCTTCAAAACACTTAATAAGTCATAATTATTTTTATGATTTTCCATCAATTTTTTCTATGAAAACAATAATTTCTAATTTTATTTATTCAATTACATATTTTTTAAATTATAAATCTGCCAATAAGGATGTTAAACTTTAGCTAATGTTATTTTTGAGTTTTAGTTTGTTTAATTTTGGCAAAAATAAAGATCCAATCACAATCTTAAGAATAAAATATAAAGTTAACTGTTGTGTTAAGATGTTTTGTTATTTCAAGAACTACTTCAGTATTATGATCCTTAATTTCTTTAACAATATTATTATACAACAATTTCTCGTGAAAAAATTCCTGCGTCGATAACTTTTTTAAACATTTCTAGTTTAATAATACTATGTCTGCACTATTCAATAAATAATTAGAATTAAATCAGGTGATTTACCTACTCAATAATAATATTAATTATATAAAATTTGAAATTTGCAAACCTTATCCATCTTCGTTAATTTATACTATCAACCACTTAAATTGAAATTAGTTTCGACCATTTTTAAACAGGCGCTAAATTATGATACGTTCAACGATAAGCACACTTCTTCCGGAGTGCAACCATCGCTTTTGCTACGCTGTTCAAAAATTTTCAATATCTTGACAAGAGCAAGATCCATGAAACACTCTTCATCATTAAATATGAGCTTTCGAATGATAAATAAATTTATATGCTCTTATGACTTATCTGAATATAATAATTTAGCAATCATCACTATGAACAAAATTACCGCTAATAATGATCTTTACAATTTCAAATGTCAAAATTCCTAGCACAAAAGTTTTAATTTTTTTATACATCCCCCAAATTATCTAATTCAAAATTTCAATTGATTTCACATCTCATGTATAAAAAGTTTAGAGTCACGGCTAAAATTAGACAAATTTTAAAGCTAACAAAATACAAAAATTTGCACTTATCATTTATAATCTACATAAGATGTGCAAAGTACATGCTTATTGCTAGTTCTCCAGTAAACATGAGATCTCCTAGAAGACTACTCTCCTCTTTTAAAAGGCCCAACCTTGAATCATCCAAGTCCATAATTTTCTACCTTAAATTCCAAATATTGCATCGTGTCCCCAGAATTCATACGGTGCGATTTTGCAAGAATGCAGTTGATAAAGCGGCAGCAACTGGATATAACTCAAACACTAGAAAAGAAAAACGAAAAGAGGATTTCAAACAAATAATTAGAAAAAACAACATGTACCTCGCACCAATCCAAGCAGTCAATAGCCTTCACAGAGAATTTTTCTGCTTTCAATTTTTTGCTAGCATGTCTGAAGGCCCTCCACATCACCATTGGCTCCCAACTAAGACCTGAGGCCTTTGCCAATGCATTTCTAACAATGACAGGTTCACCTCTCTTCCAGTGCGACTGGAAATGTTCAAAATCAGAATCTTCCTGATCAATAGCATCAGGACAGTACAGAAAGTTATCTTGACTGTTTTCCCTCCATGCTGCTTGTCTTAGTTTAGAACCGGCATTACCATTTTGAGGAGAATGGTTAACAAGGCAAGATACACATTTGCCAGCAAAGTCTTTATCCATTATCTGGTGACCAGATGTAAGGTCCTCTGCATGCCTAATTAGTTCACCCACCCAATTAGTGTCAAAAATGCGTCTGAGCACTAGTTCCTCAGAACCACAGCCACCACACTCTGTGGGAGGACACTGTATGGTGCCATTAGTCTTTGCTTCCCATTTAGGGAAGTCAAGAGAAGCATCATCTCCACTGCCATTGACTTGATCCTGATTTGATTCAACTAATGCATGGAAAGTTTTTGCAATGCCTCCAGGCAGAATACCTTTTCTGAGTTCAGAACAACAATCAAGGCAGATATCATATGAACAATCTGGGTTCGGGCAGGTTCTGTGGAAATTAACAATGGATGTCTGGCAATTATCACTGTTGCATTAGGTGAATGACATGTCAAGGTTTGTGGCATCAGAAACAAGAGTCAAAAGGCAGAAACAGCATCTAAGATCGTAGAACCTTTCTGCAACATAATAAAAGTAACTAAAGATTTGCAAAAGAGCTACCTCGAGTAACCTGGTGGTTGGACCAATAATTCAGGGAAGAAATCATGTGCCCGAACCACCATGTAAACAATGTGATTATGCAGTATCGCAACAAGAGTCTTGAAAATAGTATAATTAATAATGTTCAAAATATATCAGGTGGTCAACAACTCCTTCCTCAACAAGAAAATACAGTGACAACCTACATAAAGAATGTCTTTGAACACCACTGTTTCTTAGTCATCCAGTCCTTCAAATAATATTGAGGAAGTGAAAAGTCTTGGACCTCTGAAATATTGGCTTGGAGGTATAGTGAGAGGGAACAAACAACCGACTCGCATAAACAAGCACCGTAATGGTTGGGGGAAAACATTGAAATCATAGTGCATATATGAAGTCCCCCGGGGGGGCGGGGGTGGCTGTACTTGGGAGCTCCAAGAGAATTACTCAAACCCCGACAATACTCATTTCTGCTCAAATCATATGCTCAATTTCAGAGTTAATGGAAGAAATAATTAGGGCATAGGTGCAGAGCTTACCAGTATACACGATCGTCTTCCTCAAATACCGCAACCACTATATCCTTCTCCATCAATTGAACACCTTAAAATAATAGAAGTATAAAGGTACTCTCAACATTCAGAGTGATATAAGGAAACAGAAAGACAAATTGCACATTAGTATAGTACCGCGTGTGCTGGTTTCAACAGCTAGTTCAGACAACTGCTCTTGGTGTATGTGCCTCAGAACAGGTAGAATGTTGGCTAGCAAATATAAGGATCTTTCCAGCCTGACATTCTCATTTGTTTCTTCACGGAAGCCCTAGATCAACCAAAATGTCAAAAATTGCAAAAACACCAAAGTGAATACATGTTAAATAACATAGATTAGTTATGGCACAAGTGAGGTCATGATACCTTTACAAGTAAAATTGCTTGAAGGCAAGCTTTGCAATTGCAGTTCCCACAGCAAAATGGGCACGATTTCACAATATCCTCTTTTGTCCTCTCGGGATACCTAGTTTCATTATAAAAGAACTTCAAACTTATCCAGATATTTACCAAATCATAAATATGATTATGTCAGCCATATAGATCAGCATAAAAATGTTCATGGATCTTCCTAAAGAAGTTTGAGGGGTGAAATAGGTAAAGTTATCCTATTCCTGACCTCAAAACCTATGAAGTCAGACGTCAGTGATAATTGATCAAAAAGATATATTTTCTTCAATTTTGTTAGTGAAAGGAACCAACAGCTCTCTTTACCACTTTTCAATGCACTCATAACAGTAGCGTTTCCTTTTGCACTTTGAACAGATAACAACACCAACTTTATCACTCTTCAGGCATTGGTGACACCTAAATCCCCGGCGTTCCTTCTGTCTGGCGGAATCCTAGAAGAAAAATATTAAAAAGTATATTTAACTCAGATCCCGAGATGATTCCATAAAAATATTAAGTATATTGTGTAATTTATTAGGACTAATTTGGATTAGCAATAACTGGAACCACTGACTACCACCCTACCATCTCAATCTGGTAACTAGGATGACAATAGATTTATGTCAATTATTCAAAATCATTCACATCTAAATATCTTTAGGCTTCACCACATGGAATGTTAATCACCATAATAACTAAACTAGGACCAAACACAAAAAGATACGAAACTCACCGTAATTCCCGCGCCTGATGAGTTGTTTGTTTTATTATCAGTTGCTATGTGCTCCCCCATGCATGCATCTTCACATCCTTGATCAATGCAAGTCCTTAGTGGTTTTGGAGTCTCCTGACCATCCTCAAATTTGAGAACATTGAAATTTTCAGAATACGGCCGAACTTCACTAGAGCTAGTAGGCTGCTGATTTTTTTTAAGCCCATCGGCCCTGCTTTGTCCTCTCTTCTCGGAAGGTGTCTTATTTTTAGAACCCTTGGGTCGGCCTCGTCTAATTTTCTTGTTAGTTCCATCTGGAAGCTCATTACTAAAAGCACCATCCATAGAAAATCCCACTTCTGATTGAAGTCGACAACCTTGACCATCATTTTTCTTATTAGTCCCATCTCCATCATTGTTAGCCACATCATCTCTACTCAATAATCCCTCTGTATTACCAGAAAATGTATGTGTTTCTCCATTAACAATGTCACTTGTCATGTTTTGATTTGGGTCAACTGTAGGTGGAATTTTCACTCTGTTCTTTGAACCCTTTGGCCTACCACGGCCTCCTTTCTTCTTTATACTCCCATCTGCATGGGGTTCTCCACTTTTATTAACTTGAGGAGGTTGAATTCTCTCAGCATCGGGCAAGAGGATTGTTTCCTTATTATTCAACTCTTTCAACCACACAACACCATTCTTCTTTTCAAAAGTATGTTCACCTTCAGATTTATCATCCTTCCCGCTCGACCCAATTGTAATTGTGAGGTCCTCCTTTCCAGTGACCCCAACAGTATTTACTTCGCCTCTATACTTCTCAACAACCACCTTACTGCCTCCGTCATTAACCAACTGCGTTGCCTCCATTTCATTCCCACCTGCAAATCTCGTTTCATTTTCAGAAACCTCTGGCCTCCCTCTTTTCTCAATCCTAAAACCACCATCCGTTTCTCCATGAATTCTCTTCTCCTTATTCTTAGAACCTTTTGGCCTTCCTTTCTTCTTTGCCCCAAAAGCAGTACCTTCACCCACATTTTGCACATAGACTGCAGCCCCAACACCGCAGCCATCATCGCCCGCATTTTGCACGAAAACTGCACCTGCTTGTCCTTCACTTTCTCTGCCCTCGATTAGCTCCTGTTTTGTACTCGGGTTGGCCTCCACACTGCCTCCCATATCCCTATTCCCATGAATGGAGGGACCAGTGCCGGTCTCTTGATTCTGCTGGTTGAGTTTCCTCATTTTTCTCCTCTCATACAAGCGCCTATATTCTGATTCGTGCCTCTCGCAGAGAGCTTTACCCGGAATTGCTTCTGATTTACACCTCCAGGTCCCTCTGGACCCGGTCCTCCTACACTGCTTCTTCTGATCAGCAACTTGACCGCCACCACCAGCACCAGAGGCACCGTTAACGTCAACCCCATCGCCAGTAACATCACCAGAGGCACCGGTTCCACTAGCCCCCACTTCCATTTCTTCCCAATTATTTTTTTGTCTCAGCCAACCAAAAAGCAAGTAACAAAAACCCTTGCTACCCCTTCACTTAAAGACCCAATTTTTGCTGATGAATTGAATAATTCGCCACCTGGCTGCTCAAATAGGTAGGCGGAAAACAAAATGCATGCTGATTAAGAAATTTAAGAATTCAATTTCATACTCAATTCTCCGCAATAAGAAATAAATTCGTAACTATTCACTTACTACTCAATGCCAGCACATACAGTAGCAATCCCACTGATCTCTTCATAATTTCAATAATAATCCACAATGAAATTTGCACTTATTTTCTTTCTTTCCCTTTTTCTTCAGGGTTTTTTACACAGTAATAATTAAGGATTTTCGGAGTTCTTGAAACCGCATTTTCTATCGCTGACTTCAATAACACACGCCTTTAGTTGGAACCGCAGGAGACTGGAGAGAACGAGACAAGAGGGACGAGGGGAGATAAAACCGAGGTTTCGGTCAGTTTAATGTGGGCCTACAGAGATAAATATTGTTTGTTAGGGGGTCACGTGGTTTTAGCATCGTTTAATGAAAAAGTTCCAGCGTTAAAGTTTCAGAACCCGAATTCAATTCCATGGCGTAGAAGGATCAGAGCTGGTTTTTGGTAGCTTTATGTTAATAGGAGATAAGATTTATGAGGAAATATGTTGTGGAGATATAAAGAAATATTATTGAGAATAGTGAAATTTTTTTTTTTGGAGAATATGTTATTGAAATCAATTTGATAAATTTTTTATTTTGACTAAATTATAAAGAACAAGCTCTTGGGTTTTGTCAATTGCCCTGACAAAGTGAAATTGTTAGATTTTGGTGGACACCCTCATTCATGTTCTTGTTTTGCCTAAGAAAAATATTCATATTTCATGTAAAAAAACCTCTAGACTTTTTTCAGATTATTTCGAGTAAGAATAGAGTTAGTTTAAAATTTTAGATAAAGAAATTGTTAGTGACGTTGTAATATGAGTTAGAGAATCTTTGTATGTGTTTAACCATTTAAAGAAAACTTTATGTTGAGAATAATTGGAATAATAATGAAAAGCTGTTAATTGTTTCCTTGCAAGTGGAAGTCAAACGGAGATTTTGTTAGTAATATGGTAACATAATAAATGAGGTTATGTAGAAGTTAGAACAACTCACAAGTATACATTAACAATACATTATACAATACTGGTATATAAATTTTAAGGTTAGTTGAGTTGTTTTAATACGAAAAGTACAATGGTTTTAATTTATCATTAAAATAGATAAAAAAGGTAGTTATTTTGTCAACTTACAAGCAAACAAAATTTTATGTCGAGCTTTTTGTTAGAAGCAAGCGTGCGCGACATAACTTGTATTCAATAGTTTGTAAATGTCGTATAAGAACATATTTATTCCTTTTTAAGGTACCTTTTTTAGTGCTTAAAACAAGTCAACAATACTTCTAGTTAATTTTACATACATTTTTGTATTGGATCAACTAACTAGAGTATAGATTTTAGAGTGGAATTCTTTAGATAAAATGATTATTTGTTATCTTACAAGTAAAACTTTAATTAATTTTTAAATGGCTAATTAAGAATAATCCTAGAAATAATATTAATTAATGATATATTGATAGAAATAGAGAACACAAACTAAAAACACTCACTCACATGACCATTTGCCAGCCATTAATTTGAATTACAAACCAAGAGGGCAATTAGTACACAAGTACATATGCAATAAATGTAAGTGTTGGGATAGAATTGTTACGTGTTGTAAAAGTGAGGAAACAATTAACAAATTCCTGAGAAGCAGAAAAAGGGAAAGATAACCCGACATAAGCTTGGCCTCGGCCTCATGGACCCAACCTCAATCCCACATGCATGGCCTTTATCTCAATCAAGTTCTTCTAGTTCTTCTAGTTATTTCAATCACAGCCAAGAAAAATCAATAAGCTACATGTACCGAATAATAATCTATGTAATTAAAATGGACCGAATATGAATATTGAGAAATCATCAATCACCATCAAGTGGCATATATATTTCTTACTTCGTACCAGCACCAAGAAAATTGGTTCAATTTCATTTAGAAAAACTTTGTATTTGTTCAAATATTTCAAGAAAATAATTGAATTGTAGTTTTTAACTTAAAAGCCAAAAGATTTAGTAACATCAGACATATACATAAGAAAATAAGAAAAGTAGCAGTGATTCAGTATATTTGCCCGCCTAAAAAAATACTGAAATATGATTTATTTATTTGCTTTTTTTATTTTTATTTTTTTGTTTTACTTTTCTATAGTTGTAACCACCCACTACTAGCATACACGTCCATAATTGTAGTTTTTTTTCTTTTTTCTTTTTTTTTTAACTTCTCTTTAACATTAATGAAAATTGTAAAAAAAAAAAAATTTCAATTGTGCTGGTAACTACCTATGCTATCAATTTTTATCCGTCTGATAGGCTGCTGTTCTAATTAAATTGATTTTCACAATTAAATTTATCAAGTCACAACATTGTTTCAAATACTGCCCACTAATTGAAAGCTGTTACATTTTAGTGTAATCGTCTTTTAAGTATATATACTTATTTATGCACATTTGGCATCATTTTACTGGATGTATTTTGCAATGTGGATTCTCGAATATTTCATAATTTTAGCAACAAAAATGTCTTTTGAAACACTTGAGCTAATGCTTTTCAGATATCACAACCATACAAGATCAAAATGAATTCTTAAGACGCGAGTCTATTGCAAATTGGATGCTTAAATTGTATTTTTCCTGTTTTTGTAATTAAATGATTCTACAAGCAAAAATGAAGAAATGACTCTAATAAAAGATTCTCAAGAAGAGAGCATATGTTGAGGAAGAATAGATGCAACTAATATTAGCTACATTTCTGATGAAAGATCAACTATAAAGTCCTCTTTAATTGTCCATGGGAAGAAAATTAAAATTGGAAAAGATCAAACCTACTAATAATAGTCTACTTCGATTTAGACTAAGATTTGTTTTAAATTTAATAGGGATTTTAATCATCCATGACTACTAAGTAAGTTTTTTTATTTTATGTATTGTTATGCAATGATTTTACTATTTAATATTTGTTTGTCTATTTCATAACATTTCCATTTATTATATTGTTTCCTATAATGTGTATAGGTTTTATTCAATGTTTATTTGGCTGATTATATTTTTGTTTAATGGCTTGATACCTATAATGTCTATGGATACGTGTATTTAACTTCCTAATTTACCATTAGAGAACTTCTTTTTAGTCTTACATATACTCATTAGATATATTTCAATTTACCGGTTTTTAGAGTAATTAAAAAAAAAAGCATTCGTTAATTTTTAATCGCCCACTATCTTCTTTAATTTACGTAGATCATTAGCCACCCAAGTTTGTAGCAGATGCATATCATCCATAAGGTATTTGATAACAATAATTTTTAGAACATTTTAAATTTTTGTACAAATATGGATATAAATCTTTCTTTTTTTTTTTTTAACATTACAAGAATGATATATTTATACAAACGAGTATAATTCACTTACCAACATTGTTCATATACAAATCTATGTAATGTAAAATATAAAATCAATGTAAATATAATACATTAAAAGCATAATTCACTGGAAAAAAGTTAAGCATTGATTTTAAATATAATTTTATTTTGTTAGTTGCTTATACTCGTGAAAACCTTTGTGCGTGTTTTAAAAAATTCGAAAATCTTAAGTTGAGAATTATGATTGGCATGAAAAGAAAATATAAAGTAATTAATTGTCTTGAAAATAGGTCGAGATCTTGTGACCAAAGAGCTAAAAGATAATTATTTTGTTGGCTTATGATCAAAGTGGTGGAATCTTCTAATCACCGTCGCCACTGATAACAATTAGCAGTAGCTTTATGAAAAAATGCTATTGGTTACTGTAATTCATAAAGTTTAACATAATTATTGAATCTATATCTATAATAATAAATTCTAATTCCATGGACCCCAAATCGTCTTAATCTATTATTTAATTTAACGCAAAAACAGGCGTCTTTTGGTTCCTTGTCTAGTGTCAGGACATTGGACTCTGAATCCAGTAACCCGAGTTCAAATCCCAGTGGAACCTTTTCCTGGCATAGCCATCCTGGTTTTCTTTTCCTTTTACATTTTCCCTTTTCTCCCATTTTTTCTAAATTTCGCCTGAGGCCTTATATTTTCAAACAATATACAAATCAACCGTCTTTTTTTTTTCTTTTTTCTTTTTAGTTTTTCCCTTTTTCCCCATTTTTGTCTAGGTGACATTACTTCTCTAACATAGAGATACAATTTTATCATCCTTCAGATATTGAATGTGCTAATTATGATTTTTTTAATAGAAATTTTAGCCAACGACATGAAATCCTTGCTAGACAAATGTTGGTTAAACACAACAAATACAAACTAAAAACAAACCACTAATAAAAGTTTTCATAGAAGATATATCAGTCTCAAACTCAAAAGCTATACAATATTTCAAAAGAAAGAAAAAATGAAGACAAATATGTCATAAATCATTCCATGCATCTCAATTTTGCATGGCAATTTTGCATGGCAATATCAAATTTGATGGACCAAAAATGCTAATAATAAGTGGAGTATATATTGCATATCAAAGAAGTAACATTAACATAATTATCAAAACTTATCATGGAGATTTCGGGAAAATGCTGATTTGTCAAATAAGTTCATAGATTACATTGACCCTGGATTATATCTCATGCAAGAAGCTAAAAGAAACATTAACACCAGACATATTCAATAGTTGTAACAGGAAGTCTCATCCAATTTAGAGTAGCTTCAAAGGGTAAAAAGAATAATCATTCTTCATGCTGTGCTCTGTACAAATCGTGCTGCTTAATATAATCAATAATCTCGTCTGCTGTCAAATACTTTATTGATAATCCTCTAGATATGCAATTCCTGTGTAACCAAAACAAGTAAAACCATATTCAGCTGATTGTCGTCCCAATTCCCAAACCAACTGGACTCTTCCGATCTATGCAAAAGACTAATTTCTCAAAAACCACACTAGTAAAACTGAAGAAATTTTCACCTCAGTCCTGTTGAACTGATCCCATTTGGTACGAACTCATCTACAACTTTAATATTACTCTGCAAAAAATATATCAAAGCAGAAACTTCAAAGTTATTGCCAGCATGAACCAATTGTTTTCAGATAAGGTGTGTACTGCTTAATATGTAATGCTTAAATTGTCCTGGAGGGGGGGAAAAAGAATCAAAGCAATATACATGCCGCCATAGGTCAATAAACACGGTAGGAAAAATATGAGAAGACAAGAGCATCCACATTTCTTGATGCATTTTATAGAAATGCAGATATTCTAATATGAAAATCTAACGAAGGTTACCTTGTGCTTTTTCAAGATATCATCCTTAGAGATAATTTCCTCAACATCTTGACCGCCTCTACGAATACAAACCAATCCGAAGTCTTTACAAATGGTTTCAACCTAAAAATGGAAAGTACTATTAAGTGATAGTTTCAGTTACCAAATATCTTTATCCTTAATCACTTTTTCTAAAGGCACTACTTTGAGAGTAAATAAATGTCTTCGGAAGTTTTTCTGGTTCCATTGCTTACCCTTCTCAAATGTAAGATCCAGCTTGTGGATTTTAGCCTTTGTCGAATGTCATACAAAGTGGATCAAAGAGTCCACCAGCAAGCATGTTTGTGAAGCTCAAAATTAAGTAAAAAACAACACTCTGTTTCCAAAACATACTCAGATAAATTATTTCTTACTTGGGAATTAACTCACAACCTTCTTGTAAAATAATGTGTTTACGAATCGAAGATTTTAATTAATAAATAAAAGTATTATCTATTTTAGTATATGCTTGTTTACTAACAAGATGTAGATTTCAAGTTTTAAGCTTTGGCCAGACATGCTCTCTAATAATAATAATATAAATAAATTGAACGCCTGGCAAAATATCCACATCACATATCTCATGGTCTACTTTCAGCATAGCCAGTCTAATATCATGGTTGATCTGTGCTACATAACATACCTGCTCACGGATCCAGAACCCAGGAATGCTGAAAGATTCTAGTAGATCAGAACCACATACAAGCATGACTTTAAGTAGCCCTGAAAGCAGAAGAAAAGCAAGTCCTGAATTACCACTTAATCGAATAAACAATGATATATTATATTCATATAAATCTAAGTTACAAAGTTCATCCAAAACTCGCAGGATACAGCTTTGTGTACAATCAATGTTCTATGAGTTACTAATTTAGGATTACTCTTGGATCACCTAACACATAGGAAATTAGGAATGAGGTGAAATGTTCTACTCCATAGTTCATTGTTTCTCATTTCTGCCCTTTCTTTTGCTTGAAGAAGTTATTGCTGCAAAAATTGGGATTGATGGCATAAGAATGGAAAAACAGAAAAGGCAGAAAACACATGGTAGAAAGCAAATTTTGAGGTTGAGGTCAGAATTCTTTTCAATATCCTCAAAAGGGTTGGCCCATTTTTTAGAAAGGTACTCAATTGCGGATTAACATAACAAAGAGATGATTTTGCATGACTTTTACTCAGTCCATTCAATTTTATAACGGAAATTATACAACCCAAAGTACCAAAATAAGATTTTGCTTTGATAGAACTGGTCTGAGAAGTCATTTTAGTGCTGAGTATATCCGCAACCCCTATGAGAAGGGACAATAGCCTCCAAAACAAGAGCTGAAATGGGAAGATAGGCCCAGTCACCAATTATTGAAAATGATTGGCACTACAAACACGTTCAAGCCACTACCCCTTGGCTTGATATCAGCTGATAATTGGTTCAAGAGTCGTAAAAAGCCAAACTAGAACATACTTCATAAGGTCGCAAAATTTTCTGGCCCAGTTTTGAATGAGATTTACCTAGTTAAGATCTATTAAATACTAAAAATTAACTCTTAAAAGTGAAGGGGGGGGGAACCAAGTTCGTGTGACTTTATATGTACTTTATAATATTAACCTCAGCTTGAACACGTTGGTATTCCTTTGAAAACGTCGAGTTACATCCCCAGCAAAGGTAGACTTACCATTTGTGACCATTCCACTCTCAATAAGTGAAGTCCTAACTCTGGACAAAACTGTTAGTGTGCGTTGGTATGTGCTCTGACTTGACTGTTGAATAGATACGCAGCAGTAGTTAGCTGAAGCATTAACTCACAATCAGAGAAATTCTAGAATTCATCACATGTAATCTCTCTCTTATATATATATACGCACACACACTCTCTCTCTATATATATACACCGATGCACGCACACGTACGTATGGACAAACAGAGGGAGAGTCTACCTCCCATGGATCCACCATGACAAATTCAGAACTTCTACAAGCAAGACGACACATTGCAATGCGGTGTTCAGCACAAATGAGGCCCTAGGAAAACGGGAAAAATATGAACACCGAGAATAAAAAGGGAAAATCATTAAAGATCAGTTTTACCGATATGCTTAAATACCTAACATACCAGTGGTTAAGACTAAGTTTGCAAACCTCTATTTTTGCTCATTGATAATATTATACAGTAATTCTTTGATAGAAATACCTAAAGAAACCTTGGCATTTAGATCCTTACAACAACAAATATTTGCTTTTTTTTTAGAACACCATTAGAGGAATTAACACTTTCTTGGTCACATAGTGTTAAACTCACAGCTACCCACCCAACTCCCCCCCCCCCCCAAAAAAAAAAAAACCCAAAAAAAAAAGAAAAAATAAAAAAATCTAGCGTTTCTTCTTGAAAATTAGCCACAGCAATATCATATCCTGCTTAAAAGAGGGGGAACAGCGTCCGTGCTGTCTAAAACTGGCTGGTGTAGTTGTCCTTTGTTTTCCCACCGCAATAAGTAAAATTGTATCTTACATGCTCATAAGGTGCTACATACCTTTTTCTTGTATGCATCATTTACAGGTGACATGTAACCGCCAATGACACAAAATCCTTCTGAACTTAGTGCATCTCTTGCCAGCTCTGCCCGTAAAAGAAGATACGTGTGCTCTTCCGATCTATGAAAATCAATCAGTGTAACCCATCATCCTCACAAGCTAGCTTCTTTCTACTACAATGCAGTCTACAGACAACCTCAAATGACTCATTTCTAGTAAAAAGTAATTAATGTTACCACCTAATAATTCATTCCCCTGCCAAACTATGAAAAATTAAATAAATAAATAAAATGAAAAAGGACACCTCAACTATAACACATACAGATAAGATTAAGAAAATGTATCATGAAAAGATAAGAAGCAACATTGGGCTCGTAAAGCTACTGACCAAAACAACGTAAGTGCATATACGTAGGAGGGTTGAAGCTCCCAGTTGATACAAGAACCACATGAACTTTTCCCCTGCATGAGAGAGAGAGAGAAGGGGGGGGGGGGGATTTTAGGTACATATATAACAAGTTGACAAGGACTCCTATCACATGATGCAAACTACTAGCAACACAACAAATGTGTGTTTAATCAAATATATATCAGCAACTTTGTGAATCAACATTATCCAAACAAAGAGAAAAAGGACTAGCATCTCCTAAACTATAAAATACCCAGTAATATTGAATAATCAGTTTTGATTTCTATATCGTATATTCAGCTGACTTGCCAAAAGGAAAAAAGAAATGCTGAATACAAAAAGATTTCATGTGAACTATTCTAAAACCGATGACAAACAACAAGCTTACTTGGCATCTGAACTTGAAACTTCACCTTGATTCAAACAGTTTGACAATAATTTATCCAGCGGCAGCGCTACACCTGTATTATCACAAAATATTTACCGTAGTACAATACAATCCACTTCCCCCCCAAAAAAAAATACAAAAATGAAAATAAAAGAATTATAGAAGATATGGTGCAAATTCATTAGAGCAACATGTGAAAAGAAACATGCTTGTTGATAAATTTACCCGAATTTGGAGTTGTCATTCTTCAGAAACGTCGGGTGAAGACTTTAATATAACTTCTCTGGGCAAATAACAAACAACTGGTGTGCACAACGGGAAAACACTTGCCTTCAAGAAATTCTAACGTATTTCTTGGTTCTAATGCTAGAAATTCCGGGAAAATACATAAGTTGAAGCATCGGTCTTCACGCAAAATAGATCGATAGTCAATTTAGCCCTTCAGTAAACAAAAAGTCAAGGGTAACGACTTACAGTCCAAAGTAAAATCCAAAAAGTACTCTCTTTTAAAGTTTTAAGGGTAACAAATTACACTCCTTAGCGTTTGCGGCAACAGCAAACAATAATTACAAGTACCAATGACATGGTATTTTCCGAAGCGTGGCGTGGTCAGGCGGTGGTTTCGGGAGGATGACTTTCCTTTTTCCCATTTTCCCCACCTTTCTTACCGGGGTATAGGCGGTTCGGTTTGGGGGGATTTTTAACCAAATTTGCAACCGAACCATTCATAGCGGTTGGAATTTTCCCAAACTAAGTCAAACCACTTGATTTTCTTAACCAAACCAAGCCAAGTCATATTTTTGCAGTTTGGTGCGGTCTTAAACAGCAGTTTAATAATAGCAAAAAATTAATACGTTCCAAATTAGTTAAGAAATAATTGTTTTTCAAGGAATATAAAGATTTATTACGATAATATTATGTGGTATTATACAACAAAACAAATTATGAATTTTCAACTTTAATTAATTGTAAATATAAAAGTAATATTGGTAAATAATTAGTAAAAGTGACATATGTAGATTTACGATAAAAATAAGAAAAAATTAATACTATTACAAGAAAATAGAATGGTAATCTAAAAATAAAAAGTTACAAAAAAACCAAATAAATCATTCTTTCTTAGCACTTCTAATAAATATCATCGTTCAACTCGTCATATACTGATTGATGAGGTGTACCATGAAGTTGTTGAGATTTAAATTTGTGATTTTGTGAGGGAGTAACTAATAGAGGAATTGTGATTAGTTGGTTATATGGGGCAATGAAAAGTGTTTATATTTAACTTTGTTTATTAGAAACTGACTAGGTAATCAGGGACTGTCATGATTTTTTTTTTTTAAATTTAGTAGGTTGACAGTTTAAAATGGTTTGGAAAAATTAAAACTTGAACCAAACCATTTTAAAGAGGTTCGGTTTGAGTCAAAACCAAATTATTGACGGGTCCATGTGTACCCAAACTAACGGTTTTGAAATTGTGGTTTCGATTTAGTTCTTCAATTTGACGGTTTAGATTTACAGCCCTACTTTCTTCCGCCCTCTCCTTTTCTTGTTCACATTTTTCTTTTTCCGCTTTCCTTTATTTATTTATTTAATGTAATTTTTGTTAATAAAAAGGAATTGAAATTTTATTTTGTATTTATTTTAACGTAAATAAAGTTAATAGAAAGCTTTAATTTCATTATTCATTTGGATGAATATGAGAAATTTCTACAAGGTTGAGGAGGGATATAACGAGATGCTATATTTACCTCCTCCTCCTCCTCCTTCATTTTTTTTTTTAAATATTGTGAAGGGATTGTATAGGAGGAAATAAAAATTTTAATGAAAGGCTTAGGAGTTAACTAAGATGCCGTTAGACTATGTAAGTATTGACTCGCTATATTTACCTTCTTAAAAGGATAAAATCAAAATAATTTGACTGAAATTAATCAAGACCATCCCTTTAACATCTTGTAAACTTCTAAAAACTAAAGTAAGCAATATAATTGCTATTTTGGAAAAATTACTTGAATAACATTGTGAGATTTCTTGAATTGCATGAGAAGATTAAAAGATTGTTGCTCAATTGAAAATTAAAGAAAGAATTTGGTTCTTAATTGACATAAACCAAAGTGCGGTAACTTAATTGAAAGATAGTATAAAGTATAAGGACTGCTCGAATAATTTGTCGCCAAGTGTGCGGTACCACGTTGCACCACGTGTCACAATTTGATTTGTGAAACTCAAAATTTATTAAAAACAATTAAATCACAACTATTATAAAAAAGGCTAAGAGGTCCTCAAGGTTTTTTAAAACCCCAAGCCATCCCCTCTCTCTCCCAAACCAACAAAATTGTCCAAAGTTAGTATATGGCAAAAAACTACCCTTAAAACCCACCAAAACACCACTTTGCACTTGGAAAAGACTTATAAACATATGTGGTTAAATCCTAATTCGAGAAATAACTTTAATTGAGGAATATCATGGTTTTAATGACATTTTTCCACTTCGAATTATTCGAGGAATATTTGAGGACTTGAGGTGAGTAACATGTGCCTTGGCTCTCCCTCTTTGAAACTCGGGCATTCCTTAATTCTCTTTGGTATTCGATTGTGCGCAATTGCTTCTCATGCTCATATTGCATTGCTTTGACATTTGATACTTAAGTGTGCATACTTATTTTTGGATAAATGATTGTCCCTTGATTTTGGGCATTGCTAGTAGCACTATCTACCTGTTTGCTTTGCTTTGTGATACTATGACCTTGATATGTGGTCTTGACTATTTTGAATTATTATTGAATGTTTGTATATTACGCTTACGGGTAGGGACTAAGCTAATGATGGCCTGACTTGAACATATGAATGGTTTTCTTTGTAGTACTGTGACCTTCCTTGCATTTCAATATGAGTCAATACATGTTGTTATTCACTGTGTATTTTGTATTCACTCCCTCCTATTTTCTACAATCCTGTAGGTATTAAATTAAGTGCTTGTTTGATCCTCTTTTAACATATCTTTTTATAAGTCACCTACCACTGATTTGACCACTAATTTGACAACTACTCATTTATAACCACAAATTTCAAATTTTCATTAAATCTACACCACTCATTTCACCAACTTATAATTTCTCTTTATAAGTCACTTTCAAAAGAGAATCAAACATCGTCTAAAGCTATGTGGCCAGATTGCTATAAAGGTGGAGGAGATACATATATGTGATCGAGGCTTCGGTGTGTGGCTAAAGTTTTGTTGTGGGTGGCTGCAATATTTATTGTAAAATCATAATGGATAAAAGTGTTTTGACTTGTATTTGTAAAATCTTGCCCTTAATTTTGAATTTGAGATTTACTTCTCAAATACTTCCTCTATTGATATGGGAAAATAAGGTAATAGAATTTGGGGCATGACAGTCCCGAAGCAGCATTGGGCAATGCTTATTTACCGAGTAGTAGGATGACAGCATTTAATTTGCAAGGAGAATGTGTCCTATTCCTTTTAGAAACACCGTTTTAGAAACATCGAAGTTGGTAGTTTGAGCTTGTGATTAAACAATTATCTAGATGTTTATAAGTTTTTGTTAGTAAAGTCATGTTGAGAATCTGCCACTCCAATGATAAGAGCTCTAGTCATCATAATAGGCCTTGCTGAGAATATTAATTAACATATTTTTTGGTTGAAGGGAGTGTATCATTTATTTCATGATTTCAATGCGCAAAATGTATCTAAGCCAAATTGGCATACAATTACCAAAAAACTAAAGTACATGAATTAGAAGAAGCATAACTCGCAAGTCGCAACGGATCGTGGACCACTATATATGTTGAGAATTGTAAACATATTAAAATAAGCACAAGAGCATTTCCGCTGAAAATTAATCTCAACTGTTACGTGACTACGTACGTCAAGAGTGTTTCTTTGTGTTCGTAAAGAACTCCAACCTATTCTACACTTCGTAAATGTTGAGTAATTAAGTGCATTTAGCCAAATGGGATCTAGCAAAAAACTGTAATTGTGATACTAACTTTGTGAAAGCAACACTAGCTTCCTCTTTTACATTATAAGATTTTCTTCATTAGGGCACTCCACATGATTTGTAGCCCTCACTACAGCAATATCCAATTCCTGCAGAAAGAAGAGCCAAATAAAACTAGGGACTAGAGATATTAATTTTTTGTGAGTACGAAAACTCAAAAAAATTACCTTATAGTCACTATTTAATTTAGCCAAACTGACAATAGTTGTGTCTTTGAGAGCTTCAAGTGTTTTTCTTAAACTACTCTATATTCCCCCACCCGACATTCTCTCTGTCAATCAGAAATTCTACAAGAACCTAACATGTCAGCATTAGTTAATAAACTTCAATCTACTGTAACAAAGGAATTCCTAAACAAATTGCAATTATAAGAAACTAACAAAATGAAAATCAATCAACTTTACCATAGGTGTAGTGGATATAACTCAGTAAATGACAAAGATCATGAAATTTGAATTTCATAGATTCACAGAAATCTCAATTAAAAATTTAACAACGCAAATTTAAGCTCCATGCCCAATGATCTTACAGTTCAACTGATCAAATTCTTTTATTGTACTATATGAATAAAAAATCACATACTCCGGTCTCTAGTATATTTTAGTATTGACTATTGAATCAACATCCAAGAAATATCCAACTAACAGCAATCCCTTGGCATAAATTGCATAATTAAAATAAACGGAATCAAGAATCCAACTGCAGCATATAATCTCAGATAACTGTCAGACATTGATTTCATAGATATATACATAGTCCATAAGAAATTGATATAGCATCTACATATACATGTTCCATGTTATTCTTACTTATCTTTTATTTCTCAACATCTATTCTTTAAGTGAGAAATATTTTGTGAAGCAATTATAAAACTAAATATCGTTAAACAGGCTTTACTAGCACTAATTTGCTTTCTACGGTGACTTTGGGACTAACTACATCGATAATTACTGCTTAAGTTCTATGCACATGATAATATACAACTTGCAAATATAGCGCCACACAATAAATTTTCCCCATTTTTGTTCTGATTCAGTTGGTAGAAAAGACGGCACATTTTTAAACATTTTGTCATGGTTGCATTCCCCCAAGTGATCTTTCTATTGCTTTCTGTGGTTGCAATTTTTAAAAGTCTGGTAAAACTTTCTATTGCTTTCCATAGCAAGGTTCTTGTTGTTAGTATCTACTTATTTACCTTTTGAACTTGATTGATCACTATGTAGCAACATTTGTGGTTTCTTCATCACCGCAAAAAATCAAAACTCACACATTTGAGAGTTGCCTTTTTGGATGATCAACAAAATTTTCATCTTTTGAGGGGCTTTGTTTTTCCATACCTTATTCCACCAAGATGGGGAACTCGATGGGCCCAGTGTTCTTGGTTATCAATTCCCGCCGGAGCAGCAATTTATAACCACTTTGTAATTTTTAAAAATGCATTTTCTAGATTTGTCTTGTGCCAAATAATGAGAATAGTGGCTTATTATCAAGATGGCACTTGAAATATTTGCATATAACTTCAAGAAATTTGCTTGACATTATATTATACTACTTCAAATGAATTCAGTGACATTTTTAAAACAAGTTGATGGATTTGAATATGTCATGTGGTTAGGAATTTTGAAATCACAGAAAAAGATTAGGAGAAACTATGTGCTTAAGGATTGTTTGCTTTCATTCTTTATTATTATCGTAGATTTTAGATCTCTATTCTATCGATTGAGAATATGACTATTATGCAAGAAATAAAATGTTCAGGTTTTAGTCCCGTCTCATAAACAGATTTCACTCAGGGAGGTAGATAAGACCTTGGAATTGCTTGTCATGGAGGCTATAATTCATCATACCATGGTATGTATTAAGTCATTGGGCATGAAAATGCTCCAATTGCAAGAAGATGAAGAAGGTTGCCATAACTCATTGAGCATGATAAATGCTCCAATTGCATTAAGACGTAGAAGGTTTCCAAAGAGTCAATTAGCGAAGGCTTTCTATCATGGAAGAATGGTATTGAATAAAAGAATAACTCTTAAGGTTTATGGCTTGTAAATATTTGTGTTCATTATCTTGTATAGACAATAAGACATGCCCTTATGGGTTTTTAGATTTTCAATGCATTGGCTTTTCCAATTCTATATATTACCTTCATTCTCCACTTATAGGATCTAAATCCGATTAAAGGACAAATTTTAATTTACATTTTAGACTATTAGTTTGTCTAATTTTGCACAAAATAAAAGCATAATGACGGGCAACTTGCGTGCAACGCACGCACGTTCCACTAGTATTAAAATAAGCACGAGCATTTCAGCTGAAAATTCGTAACTGTTACGTCAAGAGTGTTTCTTTGTGTTCGTAAAGAACTCCAACCTATTCTACACTTCATAAATGTTGAGTAGTTAAGTGCCAAATAGGATCTAAAAAATGACTATAATTATGAGACTAACTTTGTGAAAGTAACACTAGCTTCCTCTTTTACATTGTAAGGTGCGACATAACTATCATATCATGTAAATACGCATTGAAGTTTCATTATTTCCTTTTTCTTTTCCTGTTTTGAAGGTGCCTTCAAATTTGAAAAGTAGAGGACGCTGAAATATTGAAGATTCTTTTTACTTTAATTTCTCTTTAAAGGCAAGGCAAGGAAGCCCATCAAACTAAGACAGACCCTTAATTTATTCTGTTTTCACCTTTAATCTCTCAACTCCAATTTGATCAGCAAATGGGTTGCGAAAATGAAATTTAACTGCTCAACAAACTTAAAGAAGAAAAACTTTAACGAGTGTCCCTGAAAGACAGCCCTGGTCATTAGGGGAAACTGACACGCGTCAGGTGCTCCCATTTGCTTTGGCTAACTGTACACATACTACTCAGTAAAACCTACCCTTTGAGAGTGATAAATACCATGTAACGCGCACTCTTCCGTTGCCAAATGCAATAGACACTAGACACATTCTCTTTCAGGTATAATAATAAACTTTGCATGCTAGCTAATTGGTATACATGATACTATCAAGATCTGGCAATTGGGAAGAAGAAATTAAATGACCAAAAACCAAAAATAATTCACTCTTTAATTCCAGGTTTGATTCTTGATACTTCTCTAAAATTAGGCTAGTGTTTCTGAATATGATTGATCGATGTATGTATATATTATGTGTATGATATTAACATTTGACTTTGATATGATTGTCCCTCGAATCCTTGTACTTTGTGAAGCTCTTCTTTTTCCGGTGGAAGATGGGGAAGAAGGTGAGTGGCTGGTTATCAACATTGAAGAAGGCTTTTAAAATCTCTCCGAAGAACTTGTCGGAAAAGGAGGTTAGTACGTATTTCATCCCTCTAAAAAGTAATTAGTTTTATTTGTAGTTTGTCGAAAGCAAAATTAATGTACTCAATCGATCTTATTCATTCATGCAGTCGGCCTCAAATTTATACATTGTTTTTAATTATTATTTCTGATTTGTACTGCATAGCTTGTATCATATATTTACTCTTCTTTTCATCTCAATAAAAAACTATATTGACCGAAGCATTGGATAAAATATATATACACACACACACACGCTACACATGGCAAAGAAATTAAAAGATGACATATTGCTATATATGTTTCCAACCGATCAAGTAACATATTCTCTAAAAATTAATTATGTGATTACAATTTTACCTGTGTGATTAATCAGGGGATTTTTCAGAAGGAAAATGCCAAAAAAAGGCAACATAGTGTTAAATTGGCAAGATATGGACCCCGGTTAAAGCAAGAGCGGGCTGCTATCATTATACAATCTTATTTCAGAAGATATCTGGTGACTAATTTGATCTCTTTTTATTGTTGAATATAACTAACTACTTAGCATCACCATCGGATCAAGAACGTTTGTAAATTTTAATTAGTCTTAAATTGTTTTAACATTAATTAATGTTGTAATGTAGGCAAGGCGAGCCTTCCGTGCTTTGAGGGCTTTGGTAAGGCTACAAGCCATCGTGAGGGGTAATAAGGTGCGGAAGCAAGTGCAAATGACAATGCAATTCATGGAGGCACTACAACGCGTGCAGTCGAGAGCATGTTCTCGTACAAGTGTATCAATTCAGAACAAGTTAGCAGACCAACAACGGAGAACAAAACGAGGAGGAGAAGAAGAGCATATGAAAAAAAGTCCAATGAAGAAGCTTGAAACTGAATGTTGGGATATGAGGAATCTAATCACGGACAAACCAAGAGGAAAATCTATGAGGAAACATGATTATTATGAAATGAAAAGGGAGACACCTATTACGAGCCCATTTGCCTATGATGAGGTTTGATATTTTTTCTTAGTACGTAATAAAACCTTATTAATTAGCTAAGACTCTAACATAGTCGTTGCATGGTTATTTTCTAGTATATTTTACTAATATTATTGCATTTGCGTTGATTGTGTAAGCAACCATTACATTCTGATGAAGACGACATTGGCAATGCTGAATTTTATGTACACAAAGGTAAGGAGTCACAATGGGGGTTAAACCGGCGACTCAAGTGGCAATCTTACTATTCTCCACTTACCATGACAGGGGAAACCTCCTATGCAACTGGTACTGATGTACATGACATATACAATAAAAATGTTGAAATGGATTGGACCATATTACCAAGTGAGAGAACCAATAGTTTTGACGGATACGGCAGAGATGTCATTGGATCAAGCCCGCACCATGCACAACGTAGGCCATCGGGGGTGGACGATGTGCCTAGTTACATGGCCCCAACTCAATCCGCAAGAGCCAAGGTTCGAGTTCATGACTTAGTCAAGCAGCGTAGCCCAATACGAAGCCCGTGGAACTCATCGACTAAGATGGGCCTGGGTGCTGGGCCGGGCTACTACACAGGGGGGTCACCCGGAGGAACAACTACTTATGAGTCCCCAAGGAGCCCAAATCCAAAGTATAAAGGATATCATATCTAGTCCTAATGGATCTCAGGCTGAGCCTAGTATAGGTAGCAGTGGGTATAAGCACATATAAAGCATAAACCTCATTCAGTAGGTATGTTACCAATATATTATTAGATTAAAATAATAATTAAAGAAATGTAAAAATATAAATATGTATCATTTCTAACCGCCTACTTATCCAAATACGGTCTTTGAATTTGATTCCTTAATTTCATGCTTATTAATTAATTATTTGTTTCATTTTTATATTAATTATTATTTTTATTCTCTTTGATGAATTTTTGTTTTTTAAAGAGAATAATATTATGTTGTTCTAATGGTGCTTGGCACCACTATACATAACATCGTGTGATTAGTTAAATTAAATGGCTCATATGTATTTCCCTTTAACTCTACTTATCATTTGACACTATATGTATTGTCACATAAACTAGTGTTTGCACAATTGATATATAGTATATATAGAACTACTCTTGTAAATATGATTGTTTGACCAATATTTATTTAAAATAGAAATATTAGTAATGGAGTTTACTAGAACTAGAATGCAAAACAAAAAATCTAAAGGGATCCATGCGCCGGGTATTTCTCACCGTTGAAGTTACTTTGTTAAGCTAGAAAATCTCGTTTAATTGAGTCATGCTCACTATCTAGAATGCTAGTAAATCTCTTTATGTTGGCAGGCGTAAGGTCCCATAATGATAGAAATACCATGGAACCATTTGGGCTTTTTAACCAATGCTGAACCTCAAAAATTGGGGATCTTAGTCAAGATGTTATTGGCCCCCTGTGTTATAGAACATGGTTGATTTTTTTTTTTTCCTTAAAAAATTAGCAAACATGAAGGACAAAAATGGGTCACTTATTTATATAAGAGTTCTATATAAGAAAAGAAAAGTTGAGAAACTATTACACAAAGGCAAAATATACAAATAAAAATGAGAATGAGGGAATCTTAAAATTAAAATCGGTAATGATAATTTATTAGAGATTGTAATAGGGCGTTTCTATTTGGAGCTTTTGAAAACTACGATTATTCTTTCCTTCGGTATTTCCGTCAACTACGATTCTGTTATCTTTTCCTTCTAAAGATTTAACTTCCACTAATTTTAGCCATCATTGCCATCCGTCCATATCAGAAAATGGGATCTGTCATCATTCCCTTTATTTTATAGAGAACTTGTCATCTTTCCCATAAAACAAACTTTCTACACCAGAAACAAATCTATCATTAGTTTTTTTTTTTTTTTTTAATTTTGTTGGTCAACAGATTCGGCTGCTGAGTGTATGGAAAATAGAAGTTATGACTATGGAACTGATTTTGTCAAAACCATGTCAAAAGAATTCTACAGTGCATGTATGTTGTCGAAACGGAATTATGTGTTTTAATTTACTGAAATATTAATCATTTTATCTTGGATAAAAAATGCATACCTATTTTGACTTTTCCATTTATTTCTGGTATCTCGATATGGTATTTTATATCTATAGGTTGTTCGTTTAATTATGATAACTTTGTATTTAATTTAATTCAGAAATTTGAATTAGTATCTATGAAAATTAGGATTACTAATACAAATTGATTGCTCCAGTATATTATCTTGGTCTGTCTACTATTGGTAAAGTTATGTCATGAGGATATTTTGTTCGATGTTGGTGCATTCACATTTTTTTACAGTCAAGCTAATGACATGGCAACTTCTTGATGTATTTTTATTTTAATTTTCTTCCAAGAGACAATATTTGAAGCCGTGAGGCAACAATTGTTAACAAGTCTATTTAACTTTGTAATAAGGGGAAAAAAATAATGCTTAATTTGCTAGCCAATTTCTGCCTGCATTGACGACTGGGTTTGTTTGGTGGTCAAGTTTGTAAAACACCAGTTAAATCTAAGCCGGATATTCCCTGCAGGTCCACAATTGAGCTGCTACGACCCATTAAATCTAAGCCGGATATTCCCAATAAGGCCGCAATTGAGTCGCTACGGGATGTCCCGCAGGAAGAATTACGTGAAAACCATTCAAATGAATTCGTTAAAGCAAATGAATCAAAACCTTCACTGATTTCTTGCTCCCCACTTTGATAGATCAACAAACAGCTGCCATCATGGTCCCATTATCTTCTTTATTTTGTATTTGTATTTGTATTTTACACTTACGTGCCTTCATTTGCAAGTCATTCCAAGATTTTACGTGTAGAATGTTGTAGGCAATATATCCCTCCTTGGGATTAGTAAAGGTTGTAAGTTTATAAATTTTTCTTTGTTGTTTTCTTTACAAATATACGGCATTTGAAGTTCATTGAGCATGAGTTCTTCTAGGGAGCCCTTGATTTCCACCAATCAGGGGTGCCACGGAGAGTACTCCTCTCCCTAGAAATTTTGCATTGAGCATTGCTACAAGTGATCCATCCATTCATTAATTATGGCCATCCAAAATTTCTGTATGCTATTTATAATATTGTTGAAAAAATGATGTTTTGTGATCTACTTAGATTTTCCCTTCTGCTTTTAAATATTTGTGTTGGTTGCGAAGGATAGGCTGAGTGTCTAATCTGTTTCAGGGAAATGGGACTTCAGGTAATTTCTTTTTAATATTTTCTAAGCTGAAAGGACTGAAATACTAAACAATAAATTGAATCATTTCATTTCACTGTGGGTGGGAGATTTAACCAGTCTGATAGTTTTTACTGTGTATGAAAAAGAGTTGAGTGGTATAATCCAAGATAAATTGGGTAAATTTTCAAAATTTTTAAGTTGTTGAACATTTCATTCTAAAGCTTGAAGTTTTAGAATTGACGCAGAATTTATTTAATAGGAGTATTCCTAAATCAACTGGGAAATTTAAACGACATTTCAGTATAAGGATTGGGAACGATGAGTTGATTGGTAACATTCCTAAAGGGTTCAAAAAATATCATTAACCTTGCACACATTGGATTGGATAAAATAATATCTTCGAGGAGATTGTTTTTGAGTTTGCAAAATGCTCTATCTCACTCTGCTTAAATTGGCCTCAGATGATGTCTTTATGGTAACTATCTTGATTGATTTTAGCAATCTCAGTAGACTACATGAGTTGAATATTTCTCGGAATAATTTATTTTTGTTAGTTATTTATACTCGTGCATCGCACGAGTACTATACTAGTTAAAATTAATAGTAATAATAGTACTAAGGATTTGAACTATTGACATTTTATGAAAAGAATGAGAAGTTTTACCGCCACACTAAGTTTTTAATATATGTCATTCAAACAACTGTAAATTTATTTCTTATCTGTAAAACTTTTTTTGTATATTTTGACAAAGCTCATTAGTAGGTATATTACTAATCTATTAGATTAAAACAAATAAAGAAATGTAAAAACATAAATATGTATCATTTGTAATCGCCAACTTCCAAGATAGGTTTTTGAATTTGATTCTTTAATTTCAAACTTATTAATTATCTGATTCATTTTTATATTAATTATTAGTATTTTTACTCTTGTGAATAATCACTTGTTGATGTAATTAATGCATTATTGAATTACAAATTTGATATGAATGTTATGTATTTCGTTAACAACCTCTACATATTTATACAATTTAAAAGGAAAACCAGGTATACAATTACAACGGAAGCTCCTATTCTAGGTGGTTGGACGATGCTCACAATCTTTAGTGTGCATGCTGAATTTTTTTTTTTTTTTTTTTTTGCATGACAATTCTTTAGTTGAAAAGTTATCTGATATTTCCTTAAAAAGTTAAAAAGCCAACTACAGTTTTTACATCTTAAAGACTAAAGAGTAATAAGATCCAGAGTACTCTTATTTATATAGAATGAAGATGTGGATTATATATATGTGTATATATATATATATCACATATTTTTCTCTTCATATATTATAAAATTTTATCACATTAAGGATCTTGAATTAAAAATTTATTGCCAATAGATTTAGAAACGAATTAACTCCAAAAAAACTAAGAAGACCTAAGATATTTTCGGTCAAATAATGTCTATATATTGGTGAAAATCAAATTTCACATATATATAATAATACATTTGAAACAACACTCTTACCTTTTAATCTCACTTAAATTAACAAAGTTTTTGAGGGGGAAAAAAGCAATTTTAAGTAGAATTTCGGGATCATTGGGATGAAGTGGCTTTTAATGAGAATTGAAGATTGCTCAGTTTAATTTGTGCTTGATTTCCGTGTGAATCCAATGAAACGCTATAGTGTGCTTGATAATAATAACTATAGTGTGAATTAGTGCATTTTCAATGATAAAATGTGAATTGTAGTAGACCTGACAAATCTCTATATCTATATTTAAAAAGGGAGAACGTAGAAAATGGGTAAAAAACATATTTAATACTTAATGTGGATTAAAAATATAGTGAATTAGAAGAGGATGCAATCAATAAGGCTATGCAAAAACGAGCATCAGGCCTTAGTGGTTTTGACAATAATTAATTGTGTGTTGTGTGTTGTGTGTTGTGTATTATCTTATATATTTTATTATTCCAAAGTATATTAATACTTTTGACGCGTTTGTCTATTTTATTTTATATATGCAGAATTAGTTCCTTTTCAAATAGCGAAAATAACTATTAACTATTCCAAAACTAGGCCATGGAGTGCTTGTCATATATATATATATATATATATATATGATTGTTTTAACTTAAAGAGACGAAATTGTTTGTCAAATTGATTGATTAGCGGAAACGTTCCTTTCGAAGTTCATCGCAAAGTAAATAAATAAAGTAACAATAATATTAACAATACTCATGATTGATGGAAATTAATCGATATATTTATAATACTAATTAAGTGGTGGGTTAATTTTTCTCACTTAAAATTGGCACTCTAAGATAATTGAAAATCTGATGTCATGATGATATCAAGATGATGTCGCTAATGTCTCATTTATTTTTCTATTTTTATTTTCATTTATTTTTCCTTCTTTTCCATCTTTTTTTGTTCACCATAATAATAATCTATATATTTATAATACTAACTAAGTACTGTATTAATTTTTCCCGTTTAAAACTGATATCTTAAGGGAATTGGAAATCTGATGATGTCAAGATGATGTAGCTAATGTATCATTTATTTTTCTTTTTTCCTCTTTTTTGTTCACCCTAATAATAATAATCTATATATTTATAATATTAACAAAGTTGTGTGTTAATTTTTCATGCCTAAAACTGATGCTGTAAAGGAATTGAAAATCTGATGTCATGATGATGTTAATATGATGTTGCTAATGTCTCATTTATTTTTCTGTTTTTATTTTCGTTTATTTTTCTTTTTTTTTTTGCTCTTTTTTGTTCACCATAATAATAATAATCTATATATATTTATAATAATAACTAAGTTGTGAGTTAATTTTTCCCGTTTAAAACTGGCACCCTAAGAGAATTAGAAATCTGATGCATGATGATGTCGCTAATGTCTCATTTATTTTTCTATTTTTATTTTCGTTTATTTTTCTTTTTTTCTTTTTTTTTCGTTCACACTACTAATAATAATCTATATATTTATAATACTAACTAAGTGGTGGGTTAATTTTTTCCTCCTAAAATGGCACCCTAAGAGAATTGGAAATCTGATGTCATGATAATGTTAAGATAATGTCGCTAATGTCTCAATTATTTTTATGTTTTTATTTTCGTTTATTTTTCTTTTTTTTTCTCCTTTTTTTTGTCAACTCTAATAATAATATATATATTTATAATACTAACTAAGTGTTGGGTTAATTTTTCCTGCATAAAACTGGTACCCTAAGGGAATTGAAAATCTGATGTCATGATGATGTTGCTAACGTCTCGTTTATTTTTATTCTTTTATTTTCGTTTATTTTTTTTTCCTCTTTTTTGTTTACCATAATTATAATCTATATATTTATAATACTAACTAAGTAGTGTGTTAATTTTTCCTTTCTAAAATTGGCACCCTAAGGGAATTGGAAATATGATGTCATGATAATGTCAAGATGACTTCGCTAATGTCTCATTTATTTTTCTATTTTTATTTTCGTTTATTTTTTTTTCCTTGTTTTTTTGTCCACCATAATAATAATAATAAGATAATACTAACTAAGTGATGAGTTAATTTTTTAATTTTACATAGTATTTTTTAAAAATCTATTTATCTGCCCACCTTAATCTTTTTTTTTTTAATTTTCAAAATTTTGTTTATTACGTCTTTTAATTTTGCATAGTAATTTTTATTTATCTCTCAGTTGTTGAGGAGGAACTTCTGGTTTCTGGAGATGTTTTAGATTTCGTTTAACCAAGTAAATGTATCAATCAAATTCTTAATTATTTCTTTCCTTGTGTTTAACTGAGTAAGTGCAACAATCAAATTTGTAATTATCTATTTCTTTTTAGATTTGAATAATCAAAGCAATATTCAGGCAGCCTAATATGGTAAATATACAAGCAGCTCTATATATAGATTGTACACATATATTTGCCAGTAATCGATCAATTAACATAGAATATCAATTTTAGAAGTAGTTGTACATATTTTATTTTATTTTTTATTGTTTAATTAATTATTTACTTTAGTTTATTTTAGAGATGTATATGTGTTTCTCATACAACGCACGGGTAGATTAACTAGTTATAATAATGACTATTGAAAATTTATTTATTTTTAAAACAAATCTAGTAAAATAAATATGTATATATATAATTCCTGTAAAAAAAATATGTATATATAATTGGTTGACCAATATTTATTTTTAAAATAGGAATATTTAGTAATGGAGTTTACTAGAATACAAAATTAACAAAAAAAAAAAAAATCTAAATGGACCCCCTTCATGTGCCGAGTATTTCTCACCGTTAAATTACTGTGTGAAATTGCCACGTGTCAGTCCATGAACCTCTCGCAAGCCGTCAAATCTTTTACAATCATTTTCTCCAAGTTATAAACGGCACCGTTGCTTTCACCCCTTTTGTCTTTCGCGCTTTTAAGGCTCCCATGCTACTTCGATAGATAATCACGATCCCTTGCTTCGTTACTAGGTCTCGGTCTCTCTCTCTCTCTCTCTCTCTCTCTCTCTCTATGGAAGCTCTTAATACTCCATGGAGATTTCTTTGCCGCAAACCAACAGAAAATGCGGTTTTCAAGTCGATTACTGCAGTTGGCCAGGCGGGTTTTGATTATTTAAGCAGAAACAGGAAAAGAAGCAAAAGAATTCCGTCCTTAGTAGTGAAAATGAGATCACGTAAGGAGTTCCGTAACGGGGATGATTCTATTATGAGTGATGGTAATTCGAATGACAGAAAGCAAGCAGAAGGGCTTTTACTGGTTACTGAAAGGGATAATTCTGGCTCCGTTGTTGGGTTTCAGTTGATTCCTCAGTCTGGTAAAGTTCGGCGTTAGTTTTCTTTTTGCCCTTATTTATATTTTCATCTTGATTTGATTTTGTGGTTGTTAGATTTTTAATCTTGTCCTGTTCAATGCGGACTTATATGTTTTTATGTCAATTCATAAGCAAATTGGATTTTTAAGAAGGTGCTGCATTAGAATGTTATGGATTTATGGGGACATTTTATATTTTGGTTTTTCTTCCATTTCTATACTTACTTTAATAACCTTTTAAGTTCAATTGATTCGTGGAAGGGCGGTGACTATTTTTAGTCAATAGTTGGCAACAAATGAATTGTCTTTTTCTGTTACTGTTGGGACGCCTCAGCTGCACGCATCAAAATTTATCTGAAGCCTGGTCTAAAATTCCTGAAAAATTAGCTTTCTATGATTATATATCGGAAATAATCCGGCAAAAGGGAGGATTATTCAGGGCAGTCTCAATGGATAACGGAGATGGGATCAATTATTTTCTGGTTTCAAAAGTGAAATTTTGCGCTTAAATTAACATTTTGGTTGGAGTTTCCCCTGTTAATGCACTCCATTTGCCCTTTGAGTGATATGAACTTAAGAATGCACCACTTTAGAATACAGTATAATGCCGTCTCAGTAAAGATATCTCACAATGAAATGCATGAAGTATCAACTCTGAAAAAGAATGTATCATCCCGACTAAGCTTATGCCTAAGGATTTCCTTAGAAAATCTACACTTTAAATCAATTGTCCATGTGATGATCCTTGCATTCCTCAATACGACCTGCAGGGCATATAAAACAAATGTCTCATCCCTACCAGCTTAGACCTAAGGATTTCCTTGGAAAATCTACTCTTCAAATCAATTGTCCATGTGATGATCCTTGTATTCCACAGGGTAGACAGCTGTAAATCTTGCATGCTATATGATCTATTATTATTGATGTTGAGAATTACTAATATTACCTGTCAAAGAGTTGTCTATGCTTTGAGCTCTTAAACCACTATTCATTAATGAAAGGAATTGAAATTTGATTGGCTTTGAGAGCTGAAGGTGTGCTGGAGCCTTAGAGTATCCCCAATAGACTCTTTAAACCTAAAATACTCTCTATTTAAAAATCTTCTCCAACAAGCTCGAGGGCTAAACTCACTCTCTATGATTTAATGCCCAAGTTTCGATGTTTCAATTCTTGATTTATACAAACTATCACAACGTTTGGTTACCATTTAAAATTTGCCTCGATTTATCAACCAATTTAAATTTCAAATTTTGAACACATGGCAACACCACAATTAACCACATATTTGATGTGATGTGAACTTTCACATCATTTTAATTATTACCTCCATATGATACAATTAAATCTCGACACCTACACAAAATTTCAATTTTAAATCCATTTAAAAATTTACCTCTTTTTAAATCCTTACCAAACTAAGTTTATAATATTGATAATAATTTGAAGTATGATAAAACGATAAATTTGTCTTGGAAAAAGTAAAATAAATAGTAAAAATAGAGAGATTTTTGGAATGTCTAAAACAATTCACTCTTTATATTTAAAGATGCTCTCTATTCACTAGAATACACACTTTAAAAATACTGAGGCTATTAGAGATGCTCATACACTTTCATATTAATAATTTATTGTGCTGAAGTGTGACCAAATATTAAAGAAACAACAATTAGAAATGAGAAGAAGTGAATAATTACTCAACTGTAACTACAACTCTAGAGATGTTTGTATGGCGTAGTATCAAGTATATTGAGATTTTATTTCCTCGTGCATATTCTTCTTTGCAATAATGACTCTGTTTAACCTCTAACATTAATTATATCAAATTTCAGTAATTGATGATGAAAATATCCCTGAAAAACTTAATGATGTGGCTAGTGGTGGGGAGTGGTCTGAAGATGTTGAGAGAAGAGGGGAAGCATCAACTAAGGCAACCTACAATGTTGTTTTTGTTACTGCTGAAGCAGCTCCATATTCTAAGACAGGAGGTCTAGGAGATGTTTGTGGCTCTTTACCAGTGGCGCTGGCTGCTAGAAGACATCGTGTAATGGTTGTTTCCCCTAGATATTTGGGGGGAGGACAGTTAGATCAGAAGTTTGGCAATGCAGTTGAAGTTGATCAGCATAGTACTAAGATCTACTGTTTTGGTGGTGTACAGGAGGTGAAGTACTACCATGAATATCGGGCAGGTGTTGATTGGGTAAGAATCTTTCTGGCCAATAAGCTGACGAAAAGAAGATACATAATTTTCCATGATAGTGTTATCGCTTTGTTTGCCCTTTTAGTTATTTCTTTTTTCTCTAGGTATTTGTTGACCACCCTTCATACCACCGACCTGGAACTCCATATGGTGATATTTTTGGCGCATTTGGTGATAATCAGGTATATGCTTCTCTCACTTTATTCTAGTGTGGACTCAATGAGAAGTTGACATGTCATCATGCTGATTTTTATTGGTTGAACAGTATCGGTTCAACTTGCTTTGTCATGCAGCCTGTGAAGCTCCCCTAGTGCTTCCATTGGGAGGGTTCACTTATGGAGAAAAGTGCATCTTTCTTGCAAATGATTGGCATGCTGGCCTAGTTCCAGTGTATGTGGAATCCTTTATTTTATAAATTCTTGCTTCATAAATAATTAGTTCTCTTTTCTTAGAAGTAGCCCATCTAAAACATGTGCTTTAATAGGCAAGCAATCACAAGCATTTGCTTTTAGTGACAGTACTCATTAGACTCATAATTAGTTCTACTGTACATGACTGGTTCAAGGTTAGTCTGCCCTGTCTTAATTCTCGTTCCTCCTCTTCATATGCACATTTTTCATGGAATTAGTCATTCTGCAGTTTCGTTAAATATCTTAGTTCTGTTAAACCTTGAAATTTATAGACACTGCTTGGCTTGTTGTCTTAACATAATCTGTAGAAGCCAAGGTCATCTTCAGAAAACAAATACACTTATCCTCTCATTCTGATTTATCCTTTTCTATTTGTTGGAAAATCTGGCTTAACTAAGTCATGCTCACTATCTAGCATTCTAGTAAATCTCGTTATGTTGGCAACCATAAGGTCCCATGTTTAGACTGAATGACAGAAATACTATGGAACCATCATGGGATTTTTTACCAGTGTCGAACTTGAAAATCTGGGCCTTAAGTCAAGATGTAAATATTGGCCCCTAATGTTACAGTGCATTTTTGATTTCTTTTACTCAAAAAATTAGCAAATAGGAAGTAAAAAAAATAGGGGCATTTATTTATATATATATATATATATATATGACTTCTATTTAAGAAAATATTTGAAAAAGGTGAGAAAATATCATATTAGGAGAAATAAAAATGAGAATAAAAGTCGTTAATGAATTTGTTTGCGATTGTAATAGGGTATTTCTATTTAGGGCTTTTGGAAACTTTTATAACCCACATTTTTTTAAGTGGATGAATTTTATGAATTTTATAAAATATTAAATAACTTTTGTGGATTTAGTAAGACTTCTCAAAACTACTGTAGACTTTCATGAAAGATTTTCTAAATTTTTTTATAATTTTTCGAACTATGGTCTATGTTACACTTATATTATTTTTTAAAATATTGTATGTTACTGTAATATGTGTTGAACAATCTCTTAGATTACTGAATTATTTACAGCTAAAAAATATATATATTTTTCATGTCAGTAAATTTAATTTTAAAAAATTTGAAATTTAGATAAATAATTTGAAAGAAAGTTAAGACTATGCACAAGTTCCTTAAAATAAAATAAAATTAATAGTAATAATAGTACTGAGGATTTGAACCATTGACATTTTATAAAAAGAATTAGAAGTTTTACCACTAAACTAAGTAAATTTTTAATATGTTATTCAAACAATTGTAAATTTAGCCGCAAAATTTTTTCTATATTTTGGGCCCACAAGAATTATCCGCTTTGTGGCGGCCGCCTCACCGGACTCATATCAAGTCCGGGCCTATTTTTAGCCAGCAAGCAAGCAGTGTTAACTCTATACTACCCCGTCGATTGTTTTGTGGGAAAATTGGATATGAGCATTTATTTGAATGTGTTTCATAATTTCAGACTCTTGGCAGCCAAATATCGTCCACATGGCATATATAAGGATGCTCGAAGTATCGTTGTAATACATAACCTTGCACACCAGGTAGGTTATTCATTTTCTTTTCGAATTCATTCGGGGTCATTGTGTTGGAAATATGTAATATTCTAATATCAATGCTGAGTTATGGAAAAACTTATAGAAATGTTAACTGTACGCAGTAGGACCCTCCTGGCCTCTTGGTTTTTGTAGCCATTACATGTATAGACTTTTCATGTTCTTTTCTTGCATCCAGGCTCATTATGTCACGAAAGATATTATGTGCTAATATGAGTATTTGAATTAAAATAAAAGAGAAACTTCTATCAAAGCTAATTGCAGGGCAACTTCTATCAAAGCTAATTGCTAGGCATTTTTATTTTTGTAGTCATTACACATGCAGGCCTCTCTATAATCAATATAAATATTCCTCCTTAGGTTAAAGTTAAACATGTGCCCACACTGCTCAAATTAGCATAACTTCATGTCTCCAGCAACCTAAAAATGGTTGCTAATACTTTGTAGCCTTTATGTAATGCCTCTTGAAGTTTGGTCATTATTGTGTTACCATTTATGATATTGTATAGATCTCAGTTTCCCAAGGACAGAGTAGTAAACAAGTAGTTATTATTTATTTATTTATTTATTTATTTTTGTTGTATTTATAAGGGAGTGGAACCTGCGGCAACGTATAAGTATTTGGGATTGCCTCCTGAGTGGTACAGGGCTCTGGAGTGGGTATTTCCCACATGGGCAAGGACACATGCTCTTGATACTGGCGAAGCAGTTAATGCCTTGAAAGGTGCAATTGTAACTGCGGACAGGATAGTGACAGTTAGTGAGGTACTTTAGGAGACAAATTTTATTCTTCGCTGATATGTTTAGTTGCCTTGAATATAAGGATTATCTTGGTCTCCAGCAAGGGTTATTATCCAGGACCATGAAATTTAGCCACTGTCGGATTTTTGCTTATGTTTGAAGCTGCGGCTGTGCAATTAAAGCCAACATACATTTCTTTATTCTTCAATCCTCTATTACTCATCAGCTATCATGTTTTCTTCTTCTGGTGGTGTCCTGTTCCACATAGAAATCTATAGAATGGAATAAATAAATCAGTTTTACGTTCTTTTGTGTAATTAAATAAACAGAATATCTTCATTTCTTATTTTCTTTTCTGATGGCAGGGTTATTCTTGGGAAATAACGACCCCTGAGGGTGGATACGGGTTACATGAGCTATTGAGCAGTCGAAAGTCAGTTCTTACTGGTATGACTAGGGTCTTTAATCTGGATTTGCCGCAGATTTGGAGCATCATGTTATTTCAAATTTAGAGCACATGAACACATTTAACTTCTGACATTCCTATTTTAGTTCTTCAATTTCTTGTAAGACTTACAGAATAAGCAATGAATAACTTAGTTATAGGATTCCATATTACATGGAAACCATTATTTTTGTCGTGGGCTCAGAATATAGTACCTGATTGTACAGGAATCACTAATGGAATTGATGACAAAGAATGGAACCCATCTTCGGATGAGCATATTGCTTCAAACTACTCTGTCCATGATCTGTCTGGCAAGGTAGATAAACTTCATGTTCCTAACTACTTTTCGCCTGAAAGTTCACTTTCGTTGTAATTACCTGCTTTGCATCTGAATCTCATGATAGTGTAGGTTCATAATGAGTGATTATGAAGACCATGCTTGAGCTTGAAGATGGTTTCTCAAACTTACTTTTTCTCCACAGCTATTTTCAACTGTACCTTCTCCAAAGACAATCATTTCCTCATTCCCCCAGATTTTTCGTATTTCTAAACACACGTCCCCCAAAATAATCACGTTTCACAAAATTACTTCTCTAAGATCAAATTCACACTGCCCCTAAATATCCTGGAAAGGAAGTGAACGAAAGGGTGCATTTATACCAGTTATTCTCATTCACTTATAGCTGCTAGTTTACACAGGTTCAATGCAAGATTGCATTGCAAAAGGAATTGGGTCTTCCAGTACGATCCGAGTGCCCAATGGTGAGACTGCACGCTGATTTTGCTTTATCTGAATAGCGAATATTCTCTTTCTTCTGGAAAATTGGTAAAAGTTTGGCATTTCAGATTGGATTTATTGGGAGATTGGACTACCAGAAAGGTGTAGACATCATTCTTTCAGCAATTCCAGAACTTATGCAAGATGATGTACAATTTGTAAGCCACCTCCTTTTCTTTGCGGGTATTATCCGTGTATATGACTTGCTTTATAAGTGGTGAATATTGGCAATCTCCTGTGGGAGCTTTATGCTGTTCCCTGCTCCCACCTACTTTAACTGCATGTGATTTATCTCTTTCAGGTGATGCTTGGATCTGGGGAGAAACAATATGAAGAATGGATGAGACACTTAGAGTCACTCTACAAAGAGAAATTTAGGGGATGGGTTGGGTTCAATGTTCCCATTTCTCACAGGATAACAGCAGGGTAATGGAAGATTTATATCCTAAGTTGAATTGTTCCAGTTCCATCTTTTACGCCGACAGGTTATTGATGCAAATAATTTTGCAGCTGTGACATATTAGCAATGCCTTCACGATTTGAACCATGTGGTCTAAACCAGTTGTATGCAATGAGATATGGTACCATTCCAGTTGTTCACCACACGGGGGGTCTTAGAGTGAGTTCACCTACCTAAGTCTGAAGGACGGTCTCGAATAAATATACTACAATGTACTAATGTATAGTTTTTGGTGGATCAGGACACTGTAAAAACTTTCAATCCGTTTGCTGAGGAAGACAGTGGTAAAGGTACAGGGTATGTATCCCTTGAGCCTTTCGTTGCTGATAATCATTGTAGAGCTGACATTCATCCTTTGTTGCTAAACCTTGATAAGCTGATAGCATTGTACCTTTTAGTGATTCTCTGTTGAGTATTGAACACATTGCACTTTTCTGTTAGCTGCATTCTTGGTTTTCTATAGCTAAATACAAGATAAAAACTTATATGCCCAAAATTATTACATCAAAATAAACTTCAGAGGTTATTTAGGGGCTTTATGTGACCAGAGAAGAGGTAATTCTCATTTTGCATGGCTAATTTCTGTGCAGAAAGTTTCTCAAAAATGATTTTAAATGTTTATTGTGATTTGAAGAGGAGGTCAACTTCTTTCTACACCTCTGTATGCATATTGGTTTAAATATTTCCGTCATTCTATTGTATCGCATGTCCATGCTGATGCTGTTGAAATAACATTTTTCGTAAGCTAATCCAGATTCGTTGCCTGCTCAACAGGTGGACCTTTTCCCCTCTATCAAGGGAGAATTTGGTTGCTGTAAGTTTCTCATATTCATCTTGTCAATTGATGATAGGATCTGAATATACGTGCTTCAGTCCATGTGTTCTCGTAGTTATGGGGGGGCATGATCTTGATAAGTACAGGCCAAATATTTTGGTGGGCTGGGCTGTGTTAATTTCACTTGCTCATCTGTAGATAAATTATTTGCTGATTCCTTGGAAATGGCTGCTGCAGGCTCTAAGATTAGCTACTCGGACTTACTTAACGCATAAATCTTCTTGGGAAGGATTGATGAAGCGTGGGATGGAAAGAGAGTCTTCCTGGGATAATGCAGCAAGTCAATATGAGCAAGTATTTGAGTGGGCATTCATCGATCCTCCTTATATTTGATGAATTATCAGGAATAGCAAGTAGCTGCGGAAAGTTTGCTTGCACTCCCGATCAAGGGTTTGGCTGAACAACGTGATTGGTGACGCTCGGTAATCATTCTTTTTCCATGACACGTAAATGAAGCCCACTTTTAATTGGAGATTCCTGAGTTTCAGAGAGGATGTTACGTCTTTTCTGTTATATTTGACTTTGTAGAACGACAATGATTATTGGCTCAGTTTCCTGGCAACCCTCGTCGTTCTTTGGGTGGCCAATTATCATTATTTCTTCATACTTGGAAGCAGGCTTTGATCATTAGCACATTGCAGAGAGAATCTTAAAAAGGAAAAGAGGTTCTTTTTTTTTTTTTTTTTTTTTTTTGGGGGGGCCGGCCAGTGACCCGGCTGGGGTTGGGGGTGTGGGGTGGGGCAGATATTATGGGGAAAATAAGGGCTGCCGTTGGGGGTGTCATTTGAGTTGTAACTTATGATTCGCCCTGGTATTGTTCCTTCTCTTTTATCTTTTGTTGGATCAGTAAAGCACAATCTTGTTAACTATTAGACATTCTCTGCTTGCCTGTATGAATACTATATGTCTTGGTATGCTAAAATAACGGTCTCAAAAAATAAAATTTGAGACGGCTCGATATATTTTACCTATAGTTGAGTTTTACCAAATCTAAGATATTGTTTTCAATGACTCAAACTTGGGGTGACTTTTTTCTCGTGGTTTTTCATGTGTCGATTACATCGATTTGTAGTCACATGGTTTAAGGTTGACACTTCACATTACTGTTTGTTTTCAATTAGTCATACTTTTCTATTGTTAATAATGAGTGATCAACAATCCCCAAAGCCAGCTTTACTTCTACTATGACTAGATACGAGGAGAGGACATTCGATTTTCCCACATCGGGTTTCCCTTTAAAAGTGAAGGAGAAACATTGATTATTAAATAAGAAATAAGGCCCAGCTAAAAAGTATCTTTGCGCTTGGGGCATTGACGCAGTTAGTGAGGGTCTAACTGAGGCCCGTCTATTGCTGGTTGAAAACTATTTGCAAAGCCCCTTTTCCTGGCTCGACCTGGGCTGACGAGAATTTCTGGATGGGCTCCTTTTGGGTAAAGCCTAACAACTATAGTTGAAACTTTTTTTCCATTTTAGACACTGATTCCATGGGAACTTCCAAACCCCCTCTTCGGCCCTGGCTCGACCTGGGCCGTTGAGAATTTCTGGATGGGCTCTTTTTGGGTAAAGCTCAACAACTTTAGTTGAAATTTTTTATCCATCTTATACGAGTCTCGTTATAGCACTATACAAATTATACACTATGACATAACACAACACAAACCACGTTCGTTTGATATGTCTCAATAAAAAAACACTCTAATAAAAGATCACGTGGAAATTGCACTCGGAAAGGGTACCCAAAAAAAAAAAAATTATTTTGAGTTTGTTAACTGTTTCCTTGCCCTCTTCTTCGCGCTCTCTTTCCTGTGTTCTATCTACTGCATTTTTCCATCTCTGAATTCCCTTTTGCCAAGCCCTAAAAGAATTCATCAAATTCAGCGCATTATAAAGACGAGACCCGCTGTAAACAATTGATTCCTTTTGTTGTGTTGATCCTAAGAGAGAGAACAGAGGGATTTCTCTGGTCCCTTTAGCTGTGCTGTGTTGGTCGTAAGAGGAAAGGTATTTTTTGGGTCCGGATCGGGACGGGTTAGATGATGGTTCCTGATCCGGATATGGTCCAATATGCCTGCATTGCAGAAGGCACCATAGCTCTGGCAGAATTCAATTCCAGGGATGAGAGTCTCGGCTCAATTGCTGCTAAATGCCTGAAGAAGACAGCGCCGTTCCATTCCACCTTCAGCCATACCACTAGGGCTCAGACTTACACATTTTTGATCGATGACCCGTTTGCTTATTTTGCCATTTTCAATGAAAACATGGAGAGTTTTGAAAGGTTTGCGTTTCTCAAGAGCGTGAAGGAAGCTTTTGTTGCGATTTCTAATGGGGATTTGGGGAGGAGGAAACTGGATCGTTTAGCCTCCCATTGTTTTCAGAGAGAATTTAATCCAGTTTTTCATCAATTGGTTGGTCCAGGTCTGCCTAGTCCAGGTTCTCCAGTCGGGCAGAGACTGGTAGAAAAAGGGGGTGTGCACCAGAATTCTGATCATCTAAGGGGGCGACTAAACGGGGATCCGGCCAAAGGCTTGAAGAAGAAGAACCTGCGTGAGAAATTTAAAATGGGTGGCAGAGGCTGGAAGGGGAGAAGTTATGGGGAGAAGAAGGATGATGCTGATGATGGGGGAGAAGGGATGGGATTGACTCGGGAGTATTCACCTGTAATACACAGAAATGGATTCTACTCTGGGGAACTGAATCTGATGGGGCACCATAAGGCTTCAAAAGTTTGGAAGAAGCTAGTTCTTGTCGTGCTATGGCTTGATTTATTCGCCTGTTCCCTATTGTTCATCGTCTGGTTGTGTGTTTGTCGTGGTTTCAAATGCATTGATGGTTGAGTTTCCTAGCCAATTTGCTGCAACTTGTATGGTTTTCACCCATCTTGATTGATTATCCAGGTTCGCAAATTGCAATGGGTTAAAGCATCTTCTCCAATGCATAGTGTTAGTCATCATAGAATAATACGACAATTGGCAAAAAAGAACTTATTTGACGTATTAACTATTTGACATTGTCATGACAACATCATCTGTAAAAATGATGTAAAACCATATATATGGCACCATAAATGTTAATTTATACATTAACCAAGTTAGCAAATACATTATATTTCAAAAAAACTGTATTTTGGTTAACTCAATCTGATTCACGTCTTATGGAATCCTCGTACTAGACAAATCTCCGTAATTTATTTTCACAAAATCTATTTCTATATAGCATATCAAAAATAGAACAAGTTCAAATCATTTTGTAGGCTGTAGCAGTGTATCCTATCCTTTACGTGGACAAAAAAAAATACTTTTGTTCTATTGCCACGGGTTAACAAAACAGACTAACCAAAAGTGCTTAAATATGTTCAAAACCCTAAAATACATAAAGCTATGAGAAATGGACCAAAATATTCGAAAGTGCTTGCTTGAAAATAAAAAGCATAATCCTTCAAGAGAAAGGGAGCCGGGGGGCGTAAAAATAATAAAGCTTTCAACTTCCCCGGGCTATCCGAGTAGTCCAGATGGAATTGGTCCAATGTTGAGGCTTAAGTCGTTGTAGCAATTCCAGAAACGCCAAGGTTGGATCCTGCATCCGTCACAAATCTTATCTGAATAAAAAATCAAATGTATGTAATACAAAGACACAATGAAATACAAAATGAAGTATATGTGATACAATATTTATATAGTGGAGAAAAATTAATTAAGTCTTGCCTAGCTCGTGAATATATTTTCATGAAACATATTGTGTTCGATGTAGTAGAATCTCTCAAAAATTACCTGTGTTTCAATTATCTGCTGTTTTTCTTTCGACTCCACGCTTAGCTCTCTTCCTTTTCTTCGACTTGTTGACAGGAACAATGCTGTCATTCCAACAGCAAATATCCATTCTTGTAGACTTTAGCAGCAGTTTTTTCTGCACCAATGCTAATTTAGTACTTACATTTTCCTTACGAGGCTGGTAAGCTACACTAGTCTCAGATCCCTCACAAGGCGACCGCAAAATTAACTTCAAAAGATAACTGTTCTCATTCGAACAACGACACACCCAAAAAGCGCAATCCAAACAGTACTCATTGTGATGTGGACCCCGACGCAATGATGTCAATATATGATGATCGTGTGAAGAACAATGGCGAGTCCAATCATTGCAGTCCGAACAGAAAGCAAAGCAACCCGAATCATTAATTTTTAGGAGCCGGGGAATCGCAGGCAAGGGTTCTAATCGAAGAGTGTTAGTCTCAAGACAGAGATGCAGGTGTGCATAGCCATCGTTATCTGCTTTACGCACGCACCAGTTCACAGAACCATTGAAGAAACAAGCCTTGCTCATCACCCCATTAATACCAACTCGAATTTTTTCAATACTTTCCCATGTACCCAATTTTAGGCTATAAGCTTTAACTTCATAATCTTTATTTACCGTATCAAGGACCAATCTCACAACCTTGTAATCATCTGTAGCACTGTCAAACCCGAGTCCGTAACTAAATGTATACCGTCTGTATTCCGCTTCCTGTGAAGCCTCAATCTTAACAGGAGTGAATGGTAGGACTATATGATCATTATTACAAGTAGAAGGATTCCATAACACTATTTTATCCTTTCTGTATCTGTCAAAGCAATATCTTAAGCAAACTATGAATCTGCAAGAGCCAATTAAACTCATATCCCTAGGTCTAGGATCATTGTAACTCACAGGCGGGTTGATCTCTTCAAAATCTGTAATACTGGAACCAAAATCAAAGCTTGAGGTGTATAATCTATGACCATCAACAATATCCTCATAGAAAACAAAAATCTTTCGAGTTTTGATATCGGCTAAGGATTTATTCAGATGCAATTGGGCGAAATAGGAAGAATCAATTAGATCACGCCATGATTTCGACACGCATCTAAATCGCAGCAGACTAATTGCTGGTAACCTCGACAGTACATGGAGGAGCAAGTCCTCTGAAATCGGCGGCAACATTGATTGATATATAGAATCGCAACTGCTTTACCGTGAACAAATTCGGAAAAATACATAAATCCTTGTATACGGATATATATATATATATATATATAGGAGGAGAAAGAGGCGACGCCGTACGTCACCGAAAGTAAATTTCTTTGGTTGGTTAAAATAATAGCGAATCTATATAATAATTAATTCATAGGTAAGCCCCGTTTCGCAATTTTTAACTATCTAATTAAACATATGGATTACGAGTGAAAAATCTTATGCTTAATTGACTAATTATTTTAAGAGTTGCCAAATAATTGACTAATTATTTAGTAAGTTGCCAAACTAACACTTACATTTTTTTCCTTTCATTGAGAATCTTCTTATATTACCTTATATAACTTGTTCTTTGCATGTTGATGTGATTAGTAGTGATTTGATAAATTTATTTAAATCTCTCAAGAGCAAGCTCATAGAGTCAATATCCAATTCCAAGTTAATTATTATGAAAGGCATGTCAAATATCCTTTATTCTAGTCCATCGGCTTTGAATATATTCAAAACTCTAACTAGCTATTGAGTAGAGCCAAGAGTCTAAAGAGAAAAGAGGTTAAACGAAATCCGGCTCAATTTACTAATTGCAACCCCTATGCTCATCCTTAGTGTAACAAAATCATCATACCTTCACTACCAGAGTCAACTACTAGGAGATGACATCATGGAATATTCATACTAAAGAATCACTTGGTTTTTGTAAAAGTTATGTACACCAATTTTAACTTTTTTCTTTTTTGTACCATCAAGCTCCTTGATAATACCTCTTCCAAAAAGACCGCGGGGGGGGGGGGTGGATAAAAGCAAGCTCCTTAATAATACTATTTTAGAGTTTGCTCGAAAATGAGATCTCAAACCATCAAGCTCGTTAGATACTACTTGGGGTAGGCTGGGAATGAGAACTCGAAGTAATGAACGGAGATATCAAGAAGTGAAGATATGATTTAATTTTGAGTTGATTGAATGTTTTCAAATCGTCATCATGGGATTAAATTGCAATTTCCATAGATATTCAATCTTGGGGCTTTAAGTTTTTAGAGCTTGTTTCATTTGATAAAAATTTTCTATTATTATTATTATTACTTTTTTTTTGGGGTGGGGTGGGGGTGGGGAGGTCATTTAATAGCATTTTGAGAGTACAAGAACAAAATAATTGATCACTATGATTTTACACGGATATCATAGTGCAAACTGCATACATTATTGAGTCCAAAACTAAATGAATACCATCTGTATTCCGCTTCCCCTGAAGCCTCAATCTTAACAGAAGCGAATGGTAGGACTATATGATCATTATTATGAGTAGAAGGATTCCATAACACGATTTTATCCCCTGCGTATCTGTCAAAGCAATATCTTAGTGAATCTGCAAGAGCCAATTAAACTCGCCTGTCTAGGTCTAGGATCATTATACCGCACAGGCGATTGATCTCTTATATCTATAATATTGGAACCAAAATCAAAACTTGTGGTGTAACCATCAAAATTATCCTCATAGAAAACAAATATCTTGTGAGTTTTGACATCGGCTAACGATTTATTCAGATGCAATTGCGCGAAATTGTAAGATTCAATTAGATCATGCCATGATTTCGACACGCATCTAAACCGCATAACCTTCACAGTATAATGGAGAAGCAAGCCCTCTGAAATTGGTGGCAACATGCCAACATTAATATATATAGAATCAGAACTGCTTTACCGTGAACAAATTCGAAAAAATAAAATCCTAGAATTCCTTGTACACATGCATCTACACACAAACACACACTCCCTCTCTATAGAAATGACAACACAAGTTGACAACATTAAAATTGGCCTGCTCGGATGTCCCGGTCAAGCCTATCCGCATTAAGAGTTCCTGGAAGTTCTCTAAAATCTTCGTTGAAGATAGAATATGCACTGCATGATTTAAGGACAAGTATGAGTTAGTATCCAAACTTTTCACTAAAATCGTACTAAATGTACAAGTTTTATTATGTCCACAATCAACGGTGGAGATACACGTACGTGACACAAATTTAAATTTAAAATGTTACTGCTATTTAGCAGTGCAAGAGCACACTAACATCTAAGCACTTTTAAAACTCATGATTTTTCAAAAAGACGTACTGGGTTACTCCCCGGGTTCCTCAAAATAAAATATCTTCTAGATGAATAACTAATTAAAGATTCCAAGTACAAATTATACTAATCGAGACAAGTTTCAAAAAGACACATTTAATAGTCAAGTAGCGGTGCATGAGAGCCAAATTCAAGAATCGCATGGCACCTGTGATTACATCCCAGTTTTGCTTGCAATTGGTACATAAATAGTTCCTTCACGACGCTCTTCCGATCTTCGGAGTACAAATAATAATAGTAAATCTAAGAATACACGCATGACTACTGGCAAACAGAAGTGAAGTTTAACTTAATAAGAGACAACAGGAACACCTTTATTAAAGCATGCATGAACTTTCGCAAACAGAATGCAGTTTGACAGGCTACTTGGTTAAGCAACGAAAACAACATAATACATCTTTGGTTAAAGTAACCAATAGCTGCAGTTTGACGACTGACGTGCTCCATGATATCATTATTCAACAATTCAAACATCTTTATCTTAAAAATCAAACAGATCGGTTGAAAGTATGAGAAACATAAATCAGAAATTGGTTCACACAGAATGCTTGGCTGGATTGACAAAAGTCAGAGAAACTTCACATTCTTTTATAGATGAACAGAAATAGTTAAAGTCTTTAATGAACCCTAGAAGAAGAATAACAGCAAAAATCCTATGACACCCAAAAAATAATGTGCTGCCACAGAAAAGTGGTAGAATCAGATCCAATTCTTTGACATGCTATCTTACTCATGCCAGAGTTGATTGAAAACTAACATCTCCAATATGATCCCCTGCAATTGGATATAATCAGGTTGTAACCATGATATTCTTTTATTAGATTGATATATATGGCTTACTCTCAGGAGGGAACAGTTGTGATGGTTTAAATAAAAAATTATAAAAAAAAATTGAAGAAGAAGATCAAGACACTTGGCTTGATTAAAAGAAAGATTGCCACTTTTTTATTTTTCTTCTTTCAAGCATAATTGCTACAACTTATAATGCCAAATAATCAAGCGAGTCCCTGTAAACCCACATTCTTTCGGGTGGACCATCTGATACACAGACAATGGCACATAAATATATGTTAGGGTGTTCTAACACCAGTTTTCAGACCCCAATCTCACTTCAAAACCTAGGAAAGAACATCCAATATGATAAATAACAGTTTATATTCTTGGATTTCTGGAAAATCTTTGGACTTTCCTTTTCTCAATTGAACATGCCAACATATGCAAATTTTTTTGGAGGCCAGATCCATTAAGCTGGGTCACCTAATCACTTAAGCTGGTCCTAGAGTCAATATTGAAACATATCCAGAGTTTTAAGGGATTGTTCTCTGTAGATTCTTTTTCAAAAGCTAAGCTCAACAAGTTAAACTCCATTTCCAATTATTTTTCACATTTCCCTATTATTACTAATTCTCCACCATACTGGGGGGGGGGGGGGGGGGGGGGGGGGGGGGGGGGGGGGGGGGGGGGGGGGGGGGGGGGGGGGGGGGGGGGG